>OY754328.1:17871507-18145512 GCA_963573305.1 Pyrrhosoma nymphula
AAAGAACCCGAACTGTGCCAGATGTATGTATACCTTGACAATGACGCTAAGACGTTGAAATCGATTGGAAAAAAATATACATCATATTGTGGAATAGTACAAAGTCTTTCATTTTTCATGTTCAGTGCAACTAAATTCCACAAAGTATCGCCTGTCTTCATTGACAATTATGGAAGGAGAAATTAATGGGAAACATCAGAGTGGAAGACCAACAATGGAATACATAAGGCAAATAATGAAGGACGGCAAAGTGAATAACCGCGCAGAAATGAAGCTATTTGCTGATAGAATAATAGAGTATGGAGCTTCAGCAAAAAAAAACTTTCGGATTGATGACGGCTGATGATGACATTAAGGTACTTCGTTCCGGTATGCATTCCTCTCCAGGATTCATCGTTCATCTTTTTCACGGTCGTAGCAGAAGCTTCGCACTCAACCTATTCCTAACCCTAGCGTCCCTTTCCCGAATCAATCTTTCACGACTTCTGAGCACGCCGTTCCCGGCACGGTCTCACAATTTCCTACCCCACTAGGGCCCACGTTCTACCCCTCCGCGAGAGAAGGAAGGGTATGCTTGCCACGGGCCAAACATGATTTCAGAAACGACCGAATTCGATTTTCACAGAGAGAGAGAGCGGAGAATTCACAAGAATGTGCGCCTGGTGGATTCCAGCGAAGACCGAGGCCCTTTTCCACATCCGTCACGTTAATCATTGAGAGCCGTGTCCGCTCGCATTTCCACCACGGCTAAAAGAAAGGAGGCTCTCCGTTTCAAGATGCTTCATTCTTCTTCTTCTACCTTCTTCTCAAACCTCGAGCGCACATCTGGGCAGTCGCCACGACCAGGGATACTCCCGCGATGATATGTCGTGAGCGCTGGAGGAAAAAAACCAGCGACAAGAAACCGTGTGATGGTGAATATAACCGTTCAAAAAAATGGGTATTCTTTCTCGGGTTGAGTTAGTTCTTCAGATGAATTAGGGTTCTCAGTACAAGGGTATTCTAACGGTTGAGGTTGGTTTAAATGGAAGGAGAGAAAGACCTCTAGATTTTGTTACAGGCGCAGGGCCCTATCTTCCTATAAAATTTCTTTCTTCACATCATCATACGTCCTACCTCCAAAAGTTTTCTTTTCTCGCTCACCATACCACGCACTTCCACGTTGGTCTTCCTTTCCGTCAACCGCACTTTCTCCATACTCCTCCACACCCACTTCCCAAATACCTGCAGTGCATTCATGTTCTCTCTTTTAAGAGTCCACGTTTCTGCGCCGCACAATGCAACACTCCACCTTAAACTCTCCGCCAAATTATCCTTTACAATTTAAACAAGCTTCTCTTATTTTAAATGACAAATGATACCTTGGCATTCATATTCCAATGCATTTATTTAACTTTATGAAATTCAAGTTAATCAACTATATCTACTAAATTTAAATTAGGGTGAACGAAAGAATCTTCTGAAAAATAAGTTATTAATTTATTTATTCTTTATGTTTTGGTACCTACGGTGTATTTTCGTTTATTTTCGGTTTAGAAACAGTTTTGCCGCCCTCGTCGGGCTTTTTTTTTCTATTTTTAACTTATTATTTGATTTTACTCCGACTTATTTAACTTGCTCTGAGTTGGAGAGAGATCCTCTCTCTTGGAGACCTACGCTGAAACGTACGTGCGCAGTGTAAATGCCACTGGAACGCCAAGAGTATACCCAAGCATGTCTTAACGGCTTGATATGTGGATTCGCTCCTCTGCAGGAAGCCACACGCGCCCCTATGAATCAGGCGTAGCGGCGAGACGAGGTGAATAATTCAAAGCGCTTACGACAAGGGAGCGAATGCAGCAGTAAAGGTCACCAGGGAACAGTATAGAAACTCTGCGTGTTAGCTATACACTTATCTCTCCTCCTAAACTTAGGCAATTATCAACTAATTACTATGAAGTATTGTATTATCGATCTCTTCATAGAATGTAAGATTTGTATCTCGAGGATAGGTCAAAAAAATTATTTAAAAAAGTGATTCATAAGATCGGTTGTATGATTAATGATTTGAGTTTTTTGGAATATTTTTTGGCTGTATATATAGATGTCACTTTTTAAATTAAGTTTGTCAATTGTTTTAAAAGATCATTGTGGTTATGGAATTGGTACCCATAGTGATATAAGGTCACAATATACTAATGTACCGTTCCATAAAATGATTCTGATACCTCCTTATCCGGAAAAATATTATACAGTTTTATTTTGAGATATGGATTGTTGAAACATGATGTTCCTGGCTAAATCCATGGTAATTCTTATTTGTATATTGTAATGAAGTGTATGATACTTTGATTTGCAAGGTGAAACTTGTGATATTTTTTATGTTACTTCATTAATAATGTTGTTGTACCGGAAATTGTAGCAGTGAAGATGGTGTCAATTATACACCGAAACGTTGGCAAGGAGTTATGGTTTGTAAATTTTTGACCTATCCTCGAGGTACAAATCTTACACTAATTACTATGTACAGGGGAATTGCAGGGGGAAATTACGGCGAGAATTCCCCAAAATGCTAGTAGTCGATTTCGATTGAGTTTCAATTGAGGGCCTGAGAGTCAAATAAATACAAGTGACATAAGCACGAAAAACGATATAAGTGCATATGTTCTAAGTTGGTACTATTAGGTGCCGTCAGTTAGCTATAGGAAAAGGAATACAAGTGTTCGAACGTATGGTGCTGCGATCTAGCCGCCGAGCACTTAAGCTAATTTGCTTGTAATCATTTCTTACCGGTGTAAAGTATACAGGTGACACTGGACGACGTTTGTCACTTGTATTACTTTGACTATCAGGCCCTCAATCCTTTCACTCACTGCACCTTACACCGCACACCCACTTGTCTAAGGAAGTAATGCTGAAAATAGTATTTATTCGATAAACGAACAGCGTACTGGTTGCAGTGACAGGATAAGATCACTCAGCCGATTGCAACATCCAGCAAAGGAAAATACTGATGGCAACAACAACGTGTTATACGCGGCATTCACATGAAGTTTTAATTTTACAATCCTAGAATCCAGTTTGTTCCCTCTAACGTAAACGACCAGCCTCACTTTATTTGTCCTAAAGAATCTCATTACTTTTGTTTTCTTATGATTTATATTAATTCCGTATTTCCCGCACTGAAATTCTAATGCATCTACTTAAGATTGTAATCCCCTCGAAAATCGACTAACCAACGCCTGGTCGGCTGCGAATCTAACCGACATTATGAGCTGGCCTACTTTAATTCCCGTATCTAGAAATTTCTCATGCTAAGAATCCATAAATTGAGTCGATTCACCGGTTGGACTGAATACAGAATTGATGTCGACAAAAAAAACGTAATACTTCAGGAATGTGCAAAATTTATGGCAATAAAATGTTATTCGTCTGCAGGCGAATGATTTCTCGCCGTTAAATTTTCACATCCGTGCACGTACTCAGCGAGTGACTACCGTTAAAAATACAAATACTTCGAATTTATAATCCATTGGGAATCCGGGCTAAGGCGATACGCCAGCGCGCACTTCCCCGTGATTTTAATTTTAATTTCGCGTCATCGATTGTCTTTAAATGCAGCAGGTTTGGATTTATACCGCAGCAAAAAATTATTTGCTCCAAAGATACCCCGAGGGGAATGTGAGGAGCATCCTTTCATTTGAGGGAAAATATAGGTCGATACTGCTACACTCACAACGCTGGCTGAGGGAGGTTACAAAAATAGGGTACTTTAAACGGCCGTGGCAATGCTATTTGGAGGTCAGAGAGATGGGAGATGATCCTTCGGGAGAAGATGCTCATGAAAATTGTCTTTAATTTTCAATTTTATTAAAAATACCTCACGGAACACTTTGAGTTAAAAAAAACTCGCACGTGTAGACTGGTCCAGCTTTAGGATTTCTCCGAGAGGGGAGCGATTCAGGGAATGACGCATAAATTTTACGACGCTCCACCCTTTAACAATGGAACTACTGGCAGAGAATTATTGGGAGCCTTTCACACAATGCGCTGAAGTTAAAGCAGATTGCAACAGATCAGTGCACATGAACGGCGATGAATTGAATCATCATCATGTGAGAAGGGAATATGCCGTGATTTTGCACGCGTGTTCGCCTCCTATACAATGGCATTCTAGTCTAATTGAGGTTTATCACACAGGAGCATTATTTTCAAATTGTCAACAACTACGGACTGGGAGTGAATGGCAGAAGCAACTTCTAAATAACTCCCAACAAGGTCACAAGCATAAAAATTCCAGTGCAATTGATACAGATAGTACGGCGCGATAAAAACAGTTGCTAGTTACGCAATTGCGGATTTTTCAAGCGCACTTCAACGAAATTATCTCGCGTTCCGACCAGTAGGTACTGTCGAGCACAGCATACCTGGCAGCATCGGATTTGAGAGAAAAGCTACGAATGTTGTTATGAAAAAGCGAATGAATGGCTACAAAAACATGACAATGCTACTTTTAACTTTTATTCCACGGTTTTGAAATCTCGTTTGCTGGGAAACAGCCGTAATTAAGCCCCCTAATTATGCCAATTAATTCAGACTCGGGGCTTGGGAGTGCCAAGTATCTACGAGCACGTGGACGGATTGCGATTCGTGGAAATAGACAAAATTGTTTAAAAAGCCTCCGGATGAAAATGGAATAAAAGCACTTGAACGCGAAGCTATCAGAGAGGCAGCTACGGTAGAGTTCTTAGCGACGAGTACATGCAGAGGAACTAGAATACTGCGCCGGGAAAGCATTTCGATAAATGCGATATGCCCGCAAAGGTATACTTAGAGTGAAGTAAGAAAAAAAAGAATATATATATATATACTCAAGAAGAAGTTTTCGCCAATTGGCCACAAACATAAAATTACATAAAATTAAAACTTACAGGAAGTGAGGGAACTTGACTTCAAAAGCTGAGTAAGGACCAAAGGAGGACACTCACAAAAATGTACGGGACGTTACGGCGGTCATGCTGCCATCGTCGGCAACGAGAGACATTTATGTACAGTCCTGTTCAAAAAAATCTTACCACCTCGGAGCCGAAAAATTTTTAAGTCCCGAGTAATAATCTGCAACAGCTGGAGGTTCTTTTTTCCATGCACTACTTCTTTCGTCATTTCACCATAGATCATGTTCTCTCTTCATCCTATCCATAAAGTGTAATCTCTATCGTCCTCCCCCCCTTACCTACATCCTCCAAGGTATCACTTCCATTCAGCATTTCTGAACGAAGAATTCCGGCGTCCTTTGCGCAAGGGAAGGACTGTGAAAGTCACAGGCAAAGGCAGTCGCAGATTACCGAACAACGAAAAAGTACTTCAGGAGCATGTATCAATCAGAGGAGGAATACAAAACGATGACAAAGGAAATAATATGCGAGGCTAGAGCAAAGTATATGCGTAATATGAATCAGAGACATGTAGCATTGAATACTTGGAACGGAAAAGAAAGACGCTTTTGAAACTCGGTGCTAAGGCGAATGCTGAAGATCAAATGGATAGATGGGATGAGAAAGGAGGGATCGTATAGACGATTAGGAGAAAACTACATGGAGCACTATCAGGAGGACAAGGCCCGGATGGATATATCATCATCATCTGAGTAATCTACCGGTTAGAGGTAGGTTATGATGGGAGTCAGAGAATATCCAAAAGACTCTTACACGCGCAGTGCCAAATCTACATCTAGTATTTCCTTCTTCATCTCAGCTTAGGTCCTACCCTTCTTCATCCCGTCCATGAAACCTCTATCACGGCCTCTCTATCTAACCTCTTCTATCACGGCCTTCAGCAAACCATCACCCCTCATTACCCCTTCCACTCACCTACCCTACCTTCCCCTAATCTCATCCACAAGGATCCACATCATTCTTTCCTCATATACAACGCTTTGAAATATAGGGAATTCGTAAGGAACACAACAGAAGTGAAAACAAAAGCGAAAGCTAGACTAGGAAGACCGAGGGCAAAAACGTGGTTTAATTAAAATGAGATATGAAACAGAAGACCTACGAGGACGTAAAGGAAATAGCAGGGGACAGGCTAGCATGGAAGAGTGCAGTCAACCTTTCTTAGGAATGAAACACCAATAACGATGACAGCCGGGTAGAAAGAACCGATCAACCTTTTATGTGTATTTTTTTTAAATTAGACTGCCACGAAAGGAAACGGCTTGGTGACTCAAGTGACCTCGATTGTTGGTCGCATTCTCAAACAAATGCATCAACTAGTTGGCGGGGACAAAGGAAAAGAATGACAACTTGTGCCAAGGACGAACGTGCTGTAAGGAAAAATTGATTGAAGACGCCAGCTTCAAGGAAACCAGGAGGTATCAGAGGAGAGTCTGAACGGATGGCCGGGAGGTGCGACACAAACCAGGATTGATAGCCCGCGATAAACGACGATAACAGACGTCGCGGCGCTTTAATAAACGGATCGCTTCTCTCATTCCGAACCCTCCACGCCCCTTTCCCTCTCTGCATCTCCCCACGATATCGACTCTAGCGATATTGCGACTTTTTTTGCGCCATCACAATCGATCCGCTACCATAACCGTCCTCCTCTGGGGGCTCCCTCGAAAGAAAAAAGGAAAAAAATAAACACACACACACACACAGAAAACGATAGATCGAAGTATCACTGTATCGTCGTCAAGCATTTTTTCCTCCCCCACTTCCAGATCTGGTAGTGGGGGGGGGGACAAAAGGAAAACTCCGGGCCCGGAGGAGAGAAAGCGGTAAAGCGGTTTCCGGTGGGGGAGGGCAGGGGGGAGAGAGAGAGCAAGAGAGAAAAAGCGAAGCGATTAGATTTTCATTTGTTTCCCGGATCCCCCCAAACTTCCCTTGAGGGAACACGCACAAGCGTATAAAAAAACTTAGTACGGAAACACACTCACAGATGGCCCAACCACCCACCCACACGCCTTTCCCTATCACCTCCTCCCTCTTCCTTCGCCAATCGCTTCTTGTATTTACATTTCAATATTTCATCTCCCGTTTTCGGGTGGAAATTGGGAGACACTCCTCCCACCACCCCCACCCCTACCACCCCCACTCCTAAACCCCCATCCTCGCCGCAATATGGCTCCGAAATTAATGCTCCCACGAATTCCAATCCGCGAGATTTCTCCGCCTCACTGCCTCTCCCTCTCGTCCGGGCGACATTTCCCGGAGCCACCGAGTCGGCCTCCGACGCCGCCCACGTGATCCCGCCCCTTTTTAAAGCTTGGCACCCCCCGCCGCTTACCTTCCAAAGCCCTCACTCCCAATCCCAAGTACGTCTCCTCACAACTGCCCCCTTCTCTTCCCTCTCTCTCCCTCTTCCCCCCCCCACCACCCCCCGGCCATTGTCCTCCTCACAGTCGACTCTGCGACGTATCGACTGCGATTTGCGGTGTTCTCGTGAAGGCGGGTTTAATTAAACACGGAAGTTACTTCCATGACGGTAGCCTCAGAAGTAACTTGCAAGTGGTACTTCGATGTGCAAGCACGTACTTTTATTGCAGTGTGGGCTGATAGTGGTAGTAATGGACCGCGGTTTGCACTTGCAAAGAAATTAGACTAGCTTCCATTTTCCCTTCAAGCGATTAAATCAAATCGATTCCAGAGAAATCCTGATCAAATGGCTGCGATCTGGTATTATAAATATTAACAACGAATTAATTCACGAAGGAGGACTTACGCTGTTCATATTTTATTAAAAGGTTACGTACGTTTATAATATTTATTCGTACCTGGTAGTATTTTTAATATCCTATTTAGTTTTCCTGACCACAACCAATTTTTCTCGTAAAAGATTCTTGAGGTGTTTGGTCAAATCAATTTCAATTTAACTCTATGCCGACGTTTCAGTTTATATTCAAACCATCTTCAGGGCATTCGTATTTGATAAAATTAATTTACTGTTCACAATCAAAATCCTGGTTAACACGAAACTATACATAAAAAAACCACCATATAACGCTCAATGAATTCACAAAACCATTTAAAATCTTTGAAACTTAGATATTTTGTTTGAACAAAATATGTTGTGAATCCATATAATGTTATATTGTGGTTTATTTCTGTATTTTTTCAAGTCAACCAGGATTTTGAATGAGAAATTTACATTTATTTTATAAAATACGAATGCCCTGAAGATGATTTAAAAATAAACCGAAACATCGGCAGAGTTAATTTGAAATCGAATTGACCAAAAACCTCACGAATATTTTACTGGAATATTTTTTATGTTAATGATGGCACAATGCTAAGACTTACGACGGTCTTAGTATTTAATAATAAGGATTATAACAATTGCCACACTTGTACGATGCACATATACTTGTATACTATGTACAAACTCAATATTTGCCGAATTTCGGTGATTTCCGAAGTTGCTATATTCAATGTTAACTTTCGTCGTTCGGGGAAAACGAGAACGAACGACGCGCTACGAGGACAAGTACAAGACAAATACAGACATCGCTACACTCGCCACTTCCACGGAAGTCAACTTCAATTTTTGTACAGCCACTTATATACACGGAAGTAACTAAGAAGTTAGTCATTAATACCAATTGCAAGTAGTGTGTACTTCGATGTGTAAGCACGGACTTCTATGGCGTTGGGGGTCAATAGGTCCGAGTCATCGAAATCGGTACACTGTTGATCACCGGCTAGCACTTCTACGGAATATAGACGGCGGGCACGTAGCCAGGGGGGGGGAGCTTGAGGGACTTCAGCCCCCCGAAATTTCAAATCATATTATTAGTTTAGTTATATCATGAAATATATTGACTTAAAATTACAAGGGTTTAAGAGGGGGAAAAGGAAACAAAATAAAGCAGTTTTCTATTAAAAATTTAGCCATAAATAAACTGATAGCGATTAAAATTGTACCCCCCAGGATTCAGATTAACCAAAACCCCCCGAACCAAAATCCTGGCTACGTCACTGATAGACGGCCTTTTATTTTGTTTGCAATTCGAATCTCGATTCTGCGATAAAATCGAATGACATTCGATTAAACCACCCTTATCACATAACTACGAGCGGTGATAAACAGCCTTAAAAAACATATAAATTTGCCGGATAAGGACTTATGGATAGAAATATGAATACTTAGGTCTACATGGACATCTCTGTTGTTGCTAGAGACTACCTTGAAGGAAAAAATTTGGTTTTTCATGTTTTGAACTGAACGAGATAAAATTATTATAAAAAAATTATATTGTACGAATAGCTTCATAGGTGCAGATACCAAATATAATTATTAGAAGTGATCTAACGTAAAGGTGAGTTTGAATAGAGATAGGAACACGTTGAGTTGATGCAAAAGGTCGTAATATTCCTTTGTCTTTAAAAACTTGGCTTGACGACTTCTTTAACTGCATACCATCAGATGTCTTCAGGCGTGGAGTTGAAAAACTTACTCAACGTTTGGGAGAGAGTCATAGATAATGAAGGATATTATATATTACTGATTAATTTATGTATGCTGTTCACCGAAATAATTAATTTTTTCAGAGCCAAAAGATGCTACGAACTCATGCACCAGCCGAATGCCAATCTTTTTCAATCTCAGGCCCTATTATCCTAATACATTTTGATTCCGAAATGAATGGTCTCAGAGATGTGACATTTCTCCATCACGGAAGTAATGAAAAAAAGAACTATGTAAAATTGCACTTTATAATTCCACAATTTCTTTCTTCAACTAAGCATGCGTCCTATACCCTTCTTCATCCAGTCCATAAAACCTATTCGCTTCCTTCTCCTTTCCCATTTACTCAACATCCTCCCCCCTTATCGCGTCTTTTCCTTCTTTGTCCTTTCCGTTCATCGTATGTTCACCATTCTACATCGTGTAATAATCGACATGAATGAGCTATCATATACTATTTAATCGATGTGCAATGTAAAGTCGATATCCAATACCAATGCCAGATCATTTCATACGATGCACTTTAAGCCCTGTACATCTCCTTCACACTACTCCTCTCTAGGTAAACACCGCCATGGCCGAAATATTTTGTGGAGAGCTTTAGAAAATATCTTTGTTTTCCTAATTTCTTCAAATTTGCCTTACCCATCCTGAGTCGTTATTAAAGAATTATTTCCTGTACCTGAGATTCCTCGTATTCAATCTCCATTAACTATCATCCATCTAATCTCTCGTCGGCCAAATACCACCTATCATGCCAGTCACTTCTTCCGACATACTCCTGCCTGATGATTTCATTCATACACTCTCTCAACATGAGTAAGCCAAAGAAAAGCGCAAATTTCATACTTTTTCATTACTGGGACATTTCTCCAACATTCTATAATAACTACAATCTACACCCAATGCTTTTTACTGGGATTATCAACTCCTCTCAGTAATCCTTTTCCACTGATATTAAAGCTTATACCGGCATATCCCGACAAAATAAGTTTACCTTGCGACAACTATTGGCGAGGATATCCCTTTTTTTTAGGATCTAAAAAGGTGTTATATTATCGCATTCTTAGATGTTTCTGCGCCATGAAAATTCGGTGCGTCGATTTACGCCTGAATTAAGATGTATTGATACAATAATGAAGAGTTATTTCGAAATACTGAAGCCAGTATTTACTTACTTTACGCGATCAGGCCCAGAGGACCGCGCGATGATACAACTAGGGCCTTCCATTCTCTTCTGTCCTCCGCTATGTTCCGCCAGTTCGGCCAGGTTTCTAGCTGTTGCAAGTCTTCCCTTACTCCATCTATCCATCTCTTGCGAGGTCTCCCCACTGGTCTCCTTCCTTCTATTGTCATATCCATAGCCATCTTAGGAAATCTTTCGCCACTCATTCTAACCACATGTCCAGCCCATTCCAATCTCCTACTCCTTAACACTCCTATAATATTCGGTTCTTGATACAGATTGTACAATTCTTCATTATGTCGTCTTCTCCATTCGCCTGTTTCTAAATCAAGGACTGGACCAAAAACCTTCCTTAGTACTCTTCTTTCAAATATCGCTAATCGGTTCAGGTCTATTTTCCGTGTGATTCATGATTGGCATCAATACAAGAGAACGGGACGGATCAGTGTTTTGTATAATCTTATTTTAAGTTCCCGGGAAACGCTTCTTGAGCTTAGTATTTTATTAAGTGCATAGAGGCTTCTATTTGCTGTTTGCAGTCTGGATTTTATTTCCGTTTCACTTGAGGAGTTTTCTGTCAAAATGGTACCTAGATATTTAACTTCTTGTACTCTCTTGTAGTCATTATTGCCAACTGTAATGTTTCTATCATGATTTATTCCCCTTCCAACAATTAAATATTCAGTTTTTGAAGGATTGACCAACAATCCCACTTTTCTTGCTACTTCTTCTACTAATTGCATTACTCCTCTTAACTCTGCCTTTGACTCGCCAATGATAACACAGTCATCTGCATATGCTAAAAATGAAATTCTTCTCCCATTCATCATAAAACCTCCCATATCATATTTGTCAATTTCCCTCTTAATTTTCTCTATAACAAAATTAAACAAAATTGGAGATAGACCGTCTACCTGCCTCAAACCTGTCCTAATCATAAAACTTTCTGTTACTTTACTTCCCAGTTTTATTTTAGCTTCTGTTTCATTGAGACACATTTCTGTCAGGCTAACAAGTTTCTTTGGTATGCAGAACTCAGTCAATATCTTGAACAAACTTTCTCTATGTACACTGTCATACGCTTTCTTAAAATCCACGAAGAGGAGATGAAGGCTACGATTGTACTCATACATTTTTTCACATAATTGCTTAATAAAAAATATATTATCAGTGGTAGATTTACCTTGTCGAAAACCCCCCTGGTATTCACCAATTATGTAGTCTGCGAATGGCTTTATTCGACTTAATATGCATTTTGATAAAACCTTATAACAAATATTCAATAGGGCTATGCCTCTGTAGTTGTCGCAGTTCATCTTATCTTTCTTTTTATGGATAGGACAGATTAGGGCCACACGCCATTCATCTGGTAATTTGTGGTCTTCCCATATTTGACTAATCAGCCTATATATTTACATTATATTATTCCTATTTCCAACATATAAAAAAGATCAATCATATTATTCACACATCTTGCAGATTTGTGACATTGTATTTACAATACCTACGTTCGATTCACCTTGACCGGTCGGTATATCTAAGCCATATCCTCTATAAATGTGTACCTAACAAACTATTCTAATACCTTGCTGATCTTTTGCATGCAGTCGCAATACTTAGATCGTTTCAAATAACCATGTCGGCATGTCTATATTCAAGCGATATCCTCCATATGTTGTGATATCAAAACGACGATATTGTAAAATCGCTATTGCTTCTGACGTCGCCTATTGCTCCTCCCGATCCCTCTCCGCATCCACCACACCCTTTTCCCACAATCCACACTGCTCCCAATTCCCCTATTCCCACCTCCCCCACCATCTCCTCCCTATTCCATCCCCCCCCCCTGGCCGCGAAAAAATTTAAGCTCCAAAGTTTGACACTGCGGCATTTTAAAAACGAATGCCGCACTCACACAACGACAATTTATCGAGTGTCCCGGTCTGGTTAGCTAGTTATCCCACTCGGTCTCCTCCGTATATAATATATATGTGTGTGTGTGTGTGTGTATATATATAAAAACTTTGTCACAAGTGCGACTAAAAGGTTAACACATAAAAAGACACTCACACGGGGTGTAAATTTTTCGGTGGATCGCCGCCACCTTCTTCAGCGTAAGGTATAGGAAGAATGCCTATAGAAATTATATAAAAATATTATTCTTCCTATACCTTTCGCTGAAGAAGGTGGCAGCGATCCACCGAAAAATTTACAACCCGTGTGAGTGTCTTTTTACGTGTTCACCTTTTAGTCGCACTTGTGACAAAGTTTTTATATATTTGTGTTCACGCTCGTGAAAGCTTCCAATTATATACATATATATTTATATAAATACACACCTATTATTTGTGTTTGCTTTTGCGTTCCTCTGTATAATACCGCCTTACTTGTGGCACCGTTGTTTTTTAAGTAAATAAATGAATATATATATATAATATTAATTGTGTGTATATATATATATATATATATATATATATATATACACACAATTAATATTATTCCATTTCCATTATACCAAAAATTCTAATATTTCATAGAAATATTAGAATTTTTTAAGTGTAAGTGAACTTTTTTGTGTTTTCTGCCACCACGTCGGCCAACCTCCTGGCCAATAATATATATAATCACTCGAGTGATCCTTCAACAATATATATACATATATACACACACGTACATTTATACACATATATATACATACGCACATCTCTCTCGCTCTGCTAACGCACACTCTGACTCTGGACGATTTTTCCGATATTCCTACGGATGCTGGTCGTTTCCGTTTTTCTTTCTATTTTTCTTTCTTTTTTCACACACTTCGCGTATTTGCTACGACGAGAGGGACCGCGATATCGATCGGGACCCAACACGTGCGATTGGGTATCCAAATGATTCGCTCGGGAGGGTCGAGGGGAGGATTGGGAGGGGGGGGGGGATGGGACGGAAAATGCCTACACAAAATTAATTTGCTGTGCCGCACTGCCAAACTTTTCCGTCACTGTTTTTTTTTCACCGCATTCGCGACTGCTAACCATTTTTGCCGCATCAGCGCGCGCCCTCCTCTCAGCCAGTGGTGATTTCGGTAAATGTTTTTCAACGCGAGCACTTTTCGAAACACGGCGAACGAGTTGGTTTCGTTGACGCATTTTCAGATGCATAAGTCGATCTATCTCTTTGCACATGAATTACGCTCATGTGCCCGCATACGTATGCATTAAAGGTGGATTGAATATAATTAATAACTCCCAATTCCTGCTCCAGTGTCACACGCGTCATTAAATCCACCCAAAGCTACAAATTAATTTACAGCCCACGGTGGTTTAATTGATGTACGGTGTCATGACATGCTATGACCGTTCCAACTCATATTGCGTACACATTTCAAAAAAGATATCGATTAATAAAAAATATCTAAAGCTCTGTATTGAAACATATATTTGGATCATGTTGTTGTATGGAAGTGAACCCCGAAAAATAACAGATGTATAGTTAAAGAGATTGGATTGGAAGATCTTCTCTAATTCATCCATTTCCCTTTCCTCATTCAGTATCAGGGATTCTGAACTGAAGTCCTTTTGGGTTAACAACTGTGTTGTAGTATCTCGTTTTTGCATTGTAGGATAACTCCTTCTAATTATATCTAAAACTTATTGCTATTTTTTTTTAATTTCCTTTTCGAAAAATCATTACACTCTGCCTCCTCATACTCCTCCATCTCTTGCATTCATCTTGAAAGGGAACGGTTGTGTTTGAGAAACGTGAGAATCACCTAAGCGTAAGTAGGACACAGGTCTCTCGGTTACCTGGCGCGGTGAGGCAATCACTTCACACACAAGTCTCTCTCATATCTCAGAGAGATGCCTGCCACCGGCATCTTTCGACATCGACATGAAAGCAATATCTCAACGCCTCCTCCTTGGCAGTGAATATTGCGAATTAATATCCTGCGTCGCCCATCAAAATGAATATCTTCAACTTCCTCACCCGAAGCCGTCGATAGGAATAATCAAGAATCCTTGAAATAGCATCGTTCAGAACAAACAAAACAGCTCTTATCCTTTGTGTAATATTTTTTCCCATATTTCCATTTTTTTAACCGATAGCATAAATCTGCAAAACCACAAACAATTTAGGAAAAAATTATTTCCGAGTCCACAAATATTGCATAAATGATTGCTAAAGCAAAATTGGAAATGTGGTAAATATAAATGAAGAACTCACTTCTCTTTCACAATAAACTCACTTCTAACGCTCCTTGAACGAACTTCATTATATTTCACTTTTCTACTACAGAGCCGAAATAAAGTTTGTACACATTTGAATATTTTTGTGTTAACAGCATAATTCAAAGCAGAAAAAGTACAAGTGAGAACCTCTTCCCCCTGATGCTTAAGTGTGAAAAATATATATATACGTTTCGCAAGATTTTTTGCCACTGTTCACCGAAGCGTTACAACCTCTTGCAGTAGTGTGTTGTGGTTGGTATAATTAATACGCGCGACTTTTCCGGGAGAGACTATTTATTTCGGCGTCAATACATTGTGCCTACGATACACACACGGGCAAAGATAATATGCACACTCTCGTCTCTTGATAAATACGTCAACAAGCGTTAGTACAACCACAGGCGGCACCTACCCGAAGGTTTAATTCGTGGGATCCTGTGGAGGTTGGAAGGGTAAAGGGTTATGGGAGTAGAGGTTAAAATAGGTACCCGAACCTCATGTAAGAGGGACGGACGCCTTTGCAAAACCTAATATTTATTCTCCCAAGGAGTGGTAAGACACTCGTCTCTTCCAAGCTGGTCTCCGCTTTATATAGGAGTCCCCCCCGTCCAATCCGGTGACCTTGGCGCCACTCAACTGCTTTTGTACATTACCGCCCGCCGACCGCCTCCAGGGTCTTCGCGAATGCTTTGGGGTTCGCGAATGTTCCTTCACGCGAACCCGCCACAAGGAGCACTACTAGAATGGGAGCACCGCTTCTAAATCAATCCAATTTGAACAAATATCTCGATTCCTTGATACAAAATGGCATTTGGAATACTGCTTGCTCCAGCAAAATGAGAATGCAAAGAGAAAACCAAGTAATGGTTGTCTACTGATAGTATTCAAAGTGAGTTACTTCGTTCGACGATATCAGCAGAGACCTATCTTCGGTCGAAGGAAGAAATTCGTATCAGAACGATTCTTTAGGAAAAAAACTATTCTACATTGAGATTACATCTCGAATTTTATACCATAGAGGTTTCAAGAAAATCTATGGAATTTGGTCCAGAGGAGATTCAGATCTCGAGCATGAATCGTCCGCTCTCGTACTAAAGAAGCAGAGATGGCGAAATAAAATAGAAGCGCAACGGCAGACATTCCCACATCTTTATCATTTAGACACAATGAACGTTAGCTAAAAATTTAAATCACGAATAAAAAATAAACTTGAGTTGAGGCGAGGTCGCAATTTTCGGAAACAATCACCTTCTATGTGGAATCGAGTACGCACTTATAATTGGAGCGGCCAGCGGCCAGCACGGAATAACACGATCGTCCACTACAGCTCGAATGCCGACTGACTCCTGCGATGCGTCGAGTTTTCACTGACAATGAGTTCACCGGAACCACAGGCGTTTCCATGTAAATTTCAACTGCTAAACCATTCCCTTGGACTAGAACCTTGACGTGGTGGAAGGGCTTGCGTGTTCAAGTGACCCCTAGAGCTGGACTAGGGGGAGCCAAGGTCCTTCTACCCTTGGCGGGAGCAGTAGTAATTGCCCATGTCAGATTGGTAGAAGGGTATTTCATTCAAGCATTCTACCAGCTGATAGGCAGGTTCTTGGACAGTCCCCATTCCGCATCCCAATTTCATACACATTGCGTCGTTTTCCCTCCTAAGAATGTCCATCCATTAGATCCCTCTTAAATTCTTCATACCTTCTACCTCCTCTTATTCCGTCCAGAATTCCTTCTGACGTATTTATCTTCCTTCCTCTTCCACGCTTCCCCAGTGTTCTGCCCTCTATCACTCTCTTCAACATGCCCTCTCCTCTCAAAACCTCCTCCATCCATCTCTTCTGCCTTCTCCGAACCTCTGCCACAAGCTTCCTCTCCTCTCCGACCATATCCAATACCTCCTCGTTCGTCTTCCTCGCCATCCAGCTAACCTTCTCCATCCTTCTCCACACCCACATCTCAAACGCCTCAAGTCTACGCACATCCTCCCTTCGCAGTGACCAAGTTTCCGACCCATATAGCACCACGCCCCAGATTAAAATTTTCACCAGCCTTTTCTTTACGGGTAGGAGCCAGACAAATGGTTGTTCACGTTATGGTGTGGCGTAAAAAATACCGTCGGGGAGCGGTAATGGGAAAGCCCCCACAACAACCAATTGCCTGAACATGGAAGTCAATCAGAGAGAATTATTGGTAGATAGGGCCCAGCACTTGTTAATACCTACAGGATTTTTACTCACCTCTGTTTACACCTACCTAAACCAGTAGATAGATACCCTTGTGATAATAAAACCTAATTCAACAGAGATTTGTGTTTATGTCCATTGTGTAAGACAACAAACCGTCATAGTTTGTAATTTTCAGTTGAAATACATGAATAGCAGAGAAGCAGTACCTGGAGGTGACGTCAAACCATCGATATGATGGGATCACTTGACTAAAAATTTAAAAATCTTTTAAAAAGGCAATTTAAAATGCCAGTGGTTGACGCATACACTAATCGATTATATATCGGGAATCGTAAGGAAATGTGATGTCGTTTACATTACTCATCAGCAATAAGTCGGACCCATAATAGCAGGGAAGCGATTTTGTGCGGTGACGTCAAAACCATGAATATAACGCTTTGAATCACGTGACACTTAACTAAAGTTATGCCCTCTTTGAAGGTAGGTACTTAGTTGAAAATACTAGTGCTTGACGGATAGACGTATGAATTAGATATTTGGGATGGATTGAAAAAGTTTGTCACGTTAACTACTCAAAGATGAGATAGGCGAGTTTACATTGAATATAAGAGCATAACTTAGGAAGTTCATTTGGGTATTCTACCAGCTAATTGGTATTTTTTGGACAGTTTTATGCGTATTCCCTTGTATGTTGTGCATAAAATCATTCTAAAATTTTACAAGAGCAGGAGTAGGTGGCAGGCACGTTGGAAATATCGGCAGAACTTGAACCTGATGTTCTGCAATTCGTGGATGCTCTGTTTGTTTTCAGGATTAAATGGCGCCCAATGTTCGAAAGCTTAATATAATCTTATCATTCGAAGCAGCTGAAATCGAAGATTATGACCACTAACACAACTAAGTAAGTACGACTAGTAAGGTGTGACGGCCCACTGACGAAGAGAATAAGGGAGATGATGGAAGTTTAACGAAGTTTCCGGCGCCTCAACGGGCTCCACACAGGACCAGACGAGAAAAAAAGTTCGCCGCAGGGAGTTGACGCTAAAATCCTGCCTCGCGAACGCTATCCGGCAGACGCGTCCGTCTCGATAAACATGGAATATCGACCACCACGATAAAAACAACATTAGCTCACGCGTGGCTCTCAGCCAACCGCGTTGTACGACAAGGAAATTGCGAGAAGGGAAAGAGAAAGATGTGTAAATGCTCCCAACAGACGAGTTTACCATGAATATAAGAGCATAACTTGGTAAGTTCATTTGGGTATTCTCCAGCTGATTGGTAGGTTTTTGGACAATCCTTATTCTAACTTCCCAAAAGCTGAGGCATCATCTTAATTTTCCTGCTATAGATGGTTCGCCTTTAGAAATATCTTAAATTCCTCATATCGTCCAGGAAGTAACCCATAAAAATAAAGTATTAACATTCTCAATTTTTTACGCCTTCACTCAAAATCAACACAAATAAACGTTGGGAAGCATGAATTGAATTTACTTCTAATAGTTTAGTGTAATAATTTAATTAGTTATTAAGATTAAATTAGTATTAATATAAATAAAAGAAGGGGCAACTTTGTGGAACGTCGTTACAGACATGACGAAAATATAACATAGTATATTCCACACTAAAACGTTTATTTCCGACCAAGGTTACGACTGTTCAGTAGCTATTATTAAGGTCCTTGATAATGACTGCTGGGCAGTCGAAACCTAGGTCGGAACTAAACGTTTTAGTGTAGAAAATACTAAATTATTTTTTCGTCATGTCTATTCATTTATTTTTTAACATTCATGTTCCGCAAATTATAAATCAGGAACTCGGAAAATATTATGTCCGCCGGTTATTCGACAACAAGTTCGGAAGCCTGCTTAATGAGTCGCGGTATATTGACCGTGAAGCATCAAGATAATAATAATAATAATAAAAGGTCTTTATTGGGTGATATTGAGACAAAACTGTCCCTCCTGCCATCTAACCCCTCGTCAATTTCATTACATAAAGCATATGATTCACATATTAAATCATTGTACAGTTGAAATCTGAGATTTTAAAAAGATACAATTCAAAGAATAAACAAAAAGAAATATAAATATATATATATATACGCAATATATAAACATTAAATATAAAAGAAATGATGGTGTGTGAAAGTATTTACAAATGTGGGAAAAACGTTAGGATTATTATACTTACTTCCTTTACGAAAAGACCACTGCAGGAAAACACCCGAGCAAGAAGGGGGGTGTGAAAAACCTGCGAAATACTACTGATAGTGTAGCTAGTGTTTAAAAACAAATTAAATATAATAATACACAGGAAAAATAGTAGGCAAAATATAGAATTGATAAAAAATAACGATAGTAAAAAATAAAGATATAATACACAAACAAATATGACTACATGGTGTTAGATGTGCGCCATTAATCTTGCCATCCGTGTTAGAAACTATTAGGTACGTTGAGTAAGTGTTCGTGACGTATGATGCTCATGTATGTACTAAAGCGAATGGGAAGCGACCATTGTTGTGTTCTAACACAACAATGGAACAGCCCTTCCTTATTCTCTAGCTCGGCCCCTTTATTTTTTCTCGCGCCGGTTATGACTAATATCGGGTCCGGAGTGGAGAGATAGAGAAAGGAAAGAGGGAGGGTGTTTAGAGGAGGAGCCAGTTGATGGAGCCACTTTCGCCGGCCTCGTCAAAATTTTCCGCAGCGCGGAGATGGATAAGAGAGCAGCGGGCGGCGCCGGGGTGCCACACACTAACCCCGCCCACTTCGTCAAAGGATTAAAAATTACGACACTAGGAATGTATTTTTTTTTACTCTGGGGTCCTATGCGGGGGATGGGAAGAGAAATAAGGGGTGTTTTTTTATTTTTTAACGGCGCACATTAAGCCGTGAAAACACCCCCTCCCTGGCATAGCAGAGGTCACGCCTTATCACGCTTGGGAGAGTGCTATCAGTCCGAGTGGCGTATACCTGTGTGTGCCTCCCGGTATGGCGGGGTATTTTAGCTGACCGTTTCAAAGACGTATGAAATGGAACCGCTGAAAAAAACAGCACGAAAAGGTTACTATTGAAAATCAAGAGCCTTTGGGGAACTATTAACGAAAAATACGCAGTAGACTTCGTAGACTCAAAAAAAAAAACAATTTATAAAAAACCTGTACGCCCGGTTTCACCCTCTTTGACATCCTCAAATAAAAGTGCGCCACAGTGAGTAAAATGTTAAATCACAGCCAACTATTGGCTAGTTTCGCCACTAAAAGCTACCGATGGATAAGCATAACATCTTCAATAAAAATTATTATGCAAGTTGATGGATGTGGCTGATACTATACTGGAATTCCATTAATTTGGAAGCAGAATTCTAATAATTCAAACTTAGTAGTCTGCTGTTTTACATTTATTCATTCTTACTAGTTTCGCTACACTGTAGCAACTTCAGAAATAACTCAATTTAGGAGTGTCTCATTCCCGTTTCTTCTAGCCTTGTTGGGAAAATATTCCTTATGAGTCTTCCTGTGAACAAGCCTCATTCTTTGGACTACTTATTCTCAAACCGATTCATGTCTGAAGATATTGCAGCGTGGTGAAACTAGTCCAAATGAATATGAGGTTTACCAATATGCTTTTAATTACCATTCTATTAATGTCTTTTAGTCATTTTCAATGTTGCCTAAACAAATTAGACTCAGTTGAGAATGTCAAAATTCCGCTTACTAAATGCGTCTGATAACAATTAAGGTAACTATGCCCTGAACATACGCGAATGACGTTGGTGTATGCTGAGAAAATACACAACATTTTTGTCCAGAGCACATAAGTAAGATCGGTTTTTAGCCTCCCTTCTAAACATACGAGTTAAAATAGCAATCCAACTAATGCATTAAGCGTTGCGCGCGAAAAGATAAAAAAGTAAATGTAAGCAGAGCAACTGATTGTTAATAATAAATGAATAGCTATTCACTCACACGGGCAGTAAAAAGAGAAGACTGAATGAGACTTTATACACTCGAGCGCTAGAAATTGCACTTCATAAAAAACGAAGCGGGCAATTGAAAGACGTAACATGTGTAAGCAAAGCTTATAAATCTAACTGCAGAGAAAACATCAGGAGAGCGCAGAAACACAGTCATTCAGTAGCTACGTATTCACTGAACCCTGACGGCAGTGATACTTTCATCTTGATAAAACAAAAGCAGTGAAAACATTCTCATGGAGTAGATGGATTAAAAAATAAAACCAATAATGTAAATGAGGTGATTTAATTAAAAACTGCTATCCTCTTAATCACATTGGACGATTTACATGAAGTCAATTATAATTTGCTGGAATAATAATGTAAATACGAAAAATATCATTTCCTCCAGTAATAACTTTATTAATTTTAAATAAAAATGGCTTTTCCTATTTTAGTATCCTCACACGAAGAGCCGTCATATTAAAACGGCGTTTCAAACAAAATCACTCCCCAAGGAACTGAAATACATACCGAAACAATACGTTAATACGAATCTGGTTCCGTTAATGAATGCGCACAGCAATTTCTAAGAGTCGATTTTTAACCCCAATAAAATAATAGTGAAATGTATCGCCGACACTTCAAATTCGCTACCTGAAGAACAAAGACAAGGTATTGCTTTTACACTTCGTTGCCTTAGTCTTCGACTTGGAGAATAATTAATCTCTATTACGTTAGATTTCTGTATTTTTTCCAAAACTTTCACTCTAAAGCTTAGACTACAGAATTATTCGGGTTATAGCATAAATATTTCATGCCCCCAGAGATTCAATTACAACTTCAACACTTTTAGAAAGGCATCAACCGCGAATACCAATCTGTGTCATTCTCAGGGCATTGCAGAATTAAGTCGAACGTCTTAAGCATCGTAATTTTTCTCACTGGAACCAACACATCGGGGAAAACGAAAGGGAAAAATAGAAATGGTGGGTACTTGGAATTTTTCTACGTCACACTACATTATTTCTTTTGAGGCATCATCTACGAAATTTCTGCATGAATTCTTTCAAATTAGTTTTCCGAACTGGACCAGGGGTGGACGCCTCTTGCAATTACCTTGGAAAATACAGTTAAGTGACCGATAATACGAAATCCCAGGGTCAATTTTTACCCTCCCTCAACAAAGATTATGTAGGTCATTTTATTCTTGTATTATGAATAAATGAAAGTGCCATAAACCTTTCATTTGCGGTTATAAGTAGCATAAAAGAGGTACAGAGACGTATTGCTGAAGACTTTAATTATACCGCATCAGTAGCAATTATCTTGGTGAGTATTTTCATTAATAATAGGAGATTTACCAATTAAAGTTCGGAAGGAAATGAAGGGTACCTACATCGCTTAATTTGAAACTAGTTGAACTGCCACCGGAATAATACACACGCGTCATACTGCTCTTTTATCAAATACTCAGAGGTTTTTGCCCAATTCAAATAGCCAAACAAATCACTACTCCGCGAGCCATTGAATAGTTGGTAAGTCGTTCTCAGTTGGCGGGATTATAAGCAAAATAGTATCGTTCCCAGCTAATGAAAAACAGACCGTTGGAATGAATAGGCAGCTCTGAGTGTAGAACTCACCCCTTCGTTGTATACAGCTTTATAAACCTTCTTGCCACCAATCCCCATTCTCGGAACCTATTCAGTATTTTCAAGAGAAGATATGAAGGCGTAAACCCTCATACGATTCGATACCGACTTTCCCACATCACCTGCCATGACATGCCAAATTTACCCCAATATTCACCTATCAACCCTCATCCACGGAGAAGGCCCCAAAAACAACCAATCACAGCAAATTTCCAAAACGCGTCACAATGTGAAATGGGCACCGCCCCCCTTCCGCTACAGGGAGCCAAGCGAATTGAGGTTGAAAAAGCCTCACGCACATCACACGCTCCGCCAAGGTTGAAAGCAAGGAAAGCGCCTTAATTAAAAGCTGTCCGAAATTGGGGAGGACTGAACGGCGCTCCCGTGAGATGGCGTACGAACCCATGAAGGACCCAAAACCACACGGCTTCAAGCAGTCATATTTTCCGAAATACCTCGACAATGATAATAAGTGACGGGACGGCGGCGTTACTAACAAACAAACAAACGAGCAGAAGCGCTTTCCTCACCCGGAATCTGCGCTGAGGCCGCGCTAGAAACTGGCGTTGACGTGGTCACGACGAAATAAAAGGGCAATTAGAAACTTCAAATACCGAATAACAAGCGCTCGAATCAAGCCAACACCTGACTTCATCACTCCGTCTGTCTCTCTCTTTCCTCGCCTTAATTACGACTTGTTTGTTCCGAGATTTTTTCCTCAAAGCCCCTTTATCTACCTGGGGACTGTTGTGTTCCTACAAGAGGGGACGCGATGAAGTCCAAGAGGGAGTCTGAAAAAGGAAACTTATCGCACTCACGTCGCCCCTCTACCACGTTCTCAGCCGAATTAGCCCCAGTGGGAATCATAGCCACCACATACACGGAAAAGCCTGATCACGTTGAACACTAGAGTACAAGAACAGAGCATAGCGTAAGCTCAGATCGACCGTGTCTTCAGACCGACTAACGGGAGTATTTCTCTTCTTTCCCTCAGTTAACCTAGTTGTGATTTTTGTCTTCTTTGAAGATTTAAGACAATGAACTCAATGCAACTAGAAGAAAATGCAAGGGAAAAAATTGGAAGCACTCTTACATTAGACCAATGTTCAAGAACGGTTTCAATTTCATGCCACGAATTGGATTTCATTTTGATCGTTTTTAAATTGCGATATCCTGTTTGCCCGGACATTTCACCTTCTCATGGCTCAGTCTATCAAGCTACTACTCTCAGTCTAGGTAGCTTCTGACTGGTAAACTTTAACCTCTTCTTTTAACTTATTGAGATTTGGTCAATTAAAATTCTTTTTTTTCTCACTGCTAACGTTTCGGCAGGGACGGTGGTTTGCTGAAGGTCGTGATAGAGGGTAGGATGTTGGGTAAGCGGGGAAGGGGAAGGAAGAGAATCGGTTTTATGGACGGGATGAAGAAAGGTAGGACTTATGCTGAGATGAAGAAAGAAATACTAGAGGTAGAAAGGGCACGGTACGTGTAAGAGTTCGTTGGATATTCTCTGACTTTCATCACAACCTCTAACCGATAGACTACTGTAATGAATGAACGTTTCGGCAAATTTATTGACATCCTCAGGGCTAATTAAAACCATAAAACAAAATTAACAACATAAACAGGTATAAACAAAAAAATAACAATTGTTGACAAATTTGGTGATAACTACACTGTACATTTTTTTTAAATATCGGGTACACTAATTTGACAAATATGAACAAACCTGTGAATTTTAATTACACGAACATGATGTCAACCATTCCAATTTAGCAAACAGTAAATATAAACATATAGATGGGTAAATATAAACAGTTTCTTGGCAACAGTAGAAAACACCAGATTACACCAAATAGCCATAGTTTCGATTTTAATGAAACCAAAATTATAGATAAAGAATCAAATTTACACAAAAGACTTTTTAAAGAAATGGTCCATACCATGAAACACCCAAATACATGCAATTTTTTAAATTTGAAAAATTCGTTTAAGCCTTCTACTCAACGTGTAACCGTCTTCTCGGTTGATTTTCTTCGGTCTCTTCGCAATTTCTATAGCCTCCCTGATTAATCTTGGGTAATAGCGTACCTCCTTTGATATTAATTTTGTCTCCTCAAAGTTGAAATTATGAGTGAAATTGAAGAGACAACATAAAAAACTAAGAAATCAGTTCAGTTAACCTGATGAAGCTGGCTGGAGGACCAGCGAAATATTGTTTTTTGCAATTTTAACCATCGCGGAATGAATCCCGAAAAAAAGAAACAGTTCAAAACAACACCCGCGGAAGCCTACGAGCTAACAGTAAATGTTATTCTCTAGCTCAATTTCACTGTCTTTAGTTGCGTTTTGCAACACTCTTCTCTTTCGTTTGTTGAATGTCGGCCGGCCTCGTGGCTCCGAGGGACATGAAGGAGAGGTGGGCGGACAAGTGAGGAGCCCTCCCTGCTCCTGACGTCCGAACTAGAATCTTTGATTGATCACAAAGGGGAGAGCAACATGACCGTTTCAGCGACGAGTCTAACATAGTAATCGAGAGTAGTAAGAGACCAACGAATACGCTACGAGGTCCACCGTTGCGAAACCGTTGGACACTTCGCCCCTGGGCGAAATTAACGGACATATCAGTCGCGACTCTTAAGAGGTAATTCTGTTCATGCTCTACGCGGCGCAACTTATGATTGACACACGTAATAAGGGTAGGCGTGAGTTTATGACTCGAATACTTGGCGCGTTTCCTAATAATGATCTCGTAAAGAATTTAATTCAAACAAGGAAGAGAGTAAAACAAACTTCATCGATCCACTGTTTAAATATAATAATTAAAATTTTGCTAAGCTAAATTATTTTCAGGCGTGGACGCCTGAAGATGCTACACAGCAGAAAAGCTAATCAATATAATATATTAAAAAAAGGTGATTTCTAAAGCTTGCAATGGTCTCTTCCACAATGAGATCCAACAAAGAATCGGCCGCATCTATCAGCTAATACTTTGTCAGCTTTGTTAGCTCATGAATTTCAGCACAACCAACGATGAAATAAAAAAAAACAAATGTAACATTATACAAATTGATAAAGTCACCAGGTATGCGATCGTAGATGTTTTTTCCATTGCATAAATCTTTCATTTATCGTTTCTATTATCCTCTGAGTCAAAAATAAATACTCTTGCAATATAATATCGAATATTCAACCAAGCGCTCAGATATTCAGATATCTCAGTCCTACCTCTCTAATCTATGAAGGGCACAAATCATTAAAAAGCTGTTATTTAAGTCTTCCATCCCCATATTAAATCACGGAAATAAATAACATAATCAATGCATAAAAGAATTCTTTTCCAGCAAATCACCAAGGAAAGTGGAAATACTAACCTTCCCCACCACTCAAATCTCAAATACAATTCATATTAGCCCTTCTCTTGCTCTTGGATCCCTTTACACACCTTGGGTTGCCATCATGGATAAATAACACAGTAAATGCAAGTGAATTTTTTAGATCGTGGTCGTATAACCTCGCGGATGTAAACATATACATAAGCGAACATCAAGGCAATGACGCAAGAGTTTTATGTCCAAGGGCGACGCTGGGCCAGCTCTTTAAACCATCGTAATCAACGTCAGCAGAAGTCGGTAAATTACCTGGTTCAAATTATAAAACGCGTCATCTACACATCGAGCAGGGAGGTCGCTTTGAAGGGGGGCCACATCCTGCCCGGAGTCCAGTGATGCCGCTAGGGATCGACTCGTGAATTGGTTGCTTTGGATAAGTGGCTTGCTTGTCCCCGTCGCCAATTCCGAGTCGCCCAGTAGTGCCCGAACCGGTAATTCGCAAGAAAACAGGTTTTGGTGCTCGAAACAGATCGAGGAGACATCGTATTTCTCGTCAGTACTACTTCCTCTTAATCCTCACCAGGTCGTACCGATAAATATAGTGCGTAGAAGAAAAAAACAAAAGACTTGCGTTATACGTGAATGGATGAAATTTATTTCAATCTTCTTCCCCAATTGCCAACAAACGACCATCTTTTTCCTCCTCAATGTTTTGCTGGCTTTACGCTATACGGGGTTTTACCCAATCATAAAAGTTAAACGTATAAAAATAAAGAAACATCGAGCATGTAACATATTTTATTCCAAGGCTTTTTCACAGAAAAAAGAAATAAGCATACAGAAATTGCCAGTAGTTCGCAAGGTCAATATCAGTCGGAGCACTTGAATTAAGTTTGTGGATAGAAAGTGAGTGAACGGTGAATTAAAAAGAAAATGAGAATGTTCACCTGAAAGTAAAAAAAAACAACATATTCTTGGATTCGGGGAATATTATGCCTTTTGGGCTGGGGGGAATATTCTGGTCCATTGCGTACACCGGGTTCTTTTTTACGCTCCACGATTCAATGCAGCCATGTGCTAAATATACCTCCCGCAGAGAGCACTTTCGTCTTTTTTTCATGCGATTCCGACCGCTTAGTACTTCCATTTCCGAGAATAGTGAGCAAGAGGGAACGTGTATGCCGTGAGCACAAGACGCGCTTTGGGTTTTCGGCGAAAATATTTGCGGTTCCTTTTACAACTCGAGGAGCAGAGAGACTCCCTCCAACACTCCCCCCCCCCCCTGGCTGGCTGGTTGGCTCACCGGCAAGCAGACGGGCAGGCGATGAAAAACCCCAGCTACGCGTGGAGTCTGGATCGACTTAAAGGGTATGGCCCCTCCGAGAAAAATATAAAATCAGGACGTCTGATGTTTCCTGTGTTCGCTGCCGAGCATTCCTCCGCCCATATTCGACCACCCGCCCATCCGAAAAATTGAAAGATTTCCACATTTTTACCTCGGGCATGCTTCTCTCATTGCTTTTAAAGCGATACGGAGGAGTTGATATAATTTTTAGCATTTCTTTAGCCAGATAGGTACCTAACACCACATAGGAAAGTCCATTGCCGAAAATATATATTTACACTACTGTGTGTTACACACTTAGTGGACAATATGGACTATATAAAGAGCACTGTTGCCAAGCTTATACTCTGAGCTTATATACACCCAAGGAGATAAGAAAAGAAATGGAGGCGACATACCACTTGATTCTTGAAGCCAATTCCGCCATTGCAGTCGGCACAGTTTAGACCTTCCTCTGGCTTACGTGTCCTGCGGTCGCGTTCGATTTTCGTCAAATATAAGTTAAAAACCACAGACAGGGCGATGTTTTGCGCTGGTTTGACAACGCCTACTCGGCACAAAATCCTTCCCAAGCACCCCTATTCTTGCTTCACTTTCGCCCATGAGCGTTCACGGTCATGCCTCCTCCATTTCATTTTAACCTCCTTCATATACACCACCCAATTAACCATATCCAACGCTGCGCTAAATTTAAATAAGTTACTTCAGGGAATAATATTTGAATATTGGGAGACTCCTTGATGTGTAGTTTACACACTAGCGCGTAGTACCTTAATTCTGCTGCTGCTATTGACAACGTCGCACCTAAGGCCTAATGGAGATTTACATAGGAAAATAATCTTCACAACAGCCCATAATTTCAACTAAATTTGGAGAGTCCTATAGTGAGAACATGGGAACCATTTTTAGAATTACCCTTTCTTGAAAAATGTTTCTATTTCCTGATAAATTTTCAAGGTGAACTCTTCTCGAGCTTCACACCGGCTCAAGTCCATGTCCGAGGGGAGACTCTAACCTACACAACCTTAGAGTTTTCAGACTGGCAGCCAGGTCTCCTGCATGATAACCAGTCCGGCGTATTCGCGTTACAGCATCCTATAATTTACCACGACGTAGGCTACAATAAGAAAAGTACAAATATCCTAGTACAATTTTTTTTAGCCTCTCTTCATTTCATATTTGTGGAGAGAACCAAGCGAGGTGGAACTCTTTAAAGATATCGAGCCAGTTTCGCGAATATAAAAAAGGTACAGCTCTGTTTTCGGCATATCCACGACTTTTTCCACCTATCATGAGGAAGTAAGTTACTTTCAGCGAGTCAAGGCAGAAAATTAATAATAACACAATTCCCGGTTCCATTACGCGGGTCTTCCTTCTATGCGAGCATCACCATTGATCACGCAACGCAGGTTAGTCGACGAAATTACGGGAGGAAAGTTTTCCTTTATAACGATTTGTCATTGGCGAACTCTCTATCAATACGGAAACGAGTGGGTTGTTTACAGTGGGACAGCCACGGTTAGAAATCATCATTGACTCACGTCACCACGGGTGGATACATTGTTTAGATAACACGGTCCTAAAATAGGATTGTGTACCCTAGGTCATCCGGAGAAATAGGGAACATTATATGTTTTAAAAAACAGCTGAGGGAGAAATTTACATTCTTAAGATGGTTCCACCGTAAAATGACTTGAATGTCATTTTATTTATATTTGTCTCCTTGTAGAAAAAAGTTGTCCTTTATCTGATATGAACAACAAAATAATACCTTTCCACGCTATATTACTCTCTAATTGAACTTGAAATTATATGGTTTTCAATGGAAGTATAAGAGAAACACGGGGAAAAATAGTATATTTCCATAAAATATAAATGCCATTTTTGCGGAAAACTATTTATTAGAAGGAAATAATCCAGAGACATTGAATAAAAATGTAATATAGGCATCTTACCACCTTATTTTTCTAGTTATTAGGGAATTACTGCCGTAATTGAAGTCAAAATGCGGTAATTCGTAGGAAATGGCCCTGCAGTCGGCTCCTATGGCTGGAAAAAAGTGCTTATTTAATATACATCCGTGGAATAATCTGCATATTTTGTACCTTTCTTTTGGGTTTCTATAGGTAACGCATTTCATCAGTGAAAGCAGGATTTTTTTGGACAAAATATAAAAAAAGTGGAATTTAGTATTTGTTTTGACACACACAGTCGCGGCGGAACCTCCTTAAGTTATTATTGGGGTGTGGTCTACAGGTTAAGGTAGGTTTAAATGGAGGAGAACTAAATTTCTCTTGATTTTTACGGGCGCAGGCTTTTAACTACGAAGTATAAAAGACTTTCTGCTTTTGAGGCTTTCGCGGCGCTGTTGTGCTGGTATTTTCACGTCTTTCGGGTACAGCTGCGTCTGTGTATCTCGAAGATGACTTTTCGTAGCCAATGCAGGGAAGATGTGGCCTGCATTGGCTACGAAACGACATCATCAAGATACACAGCCGCAGCTGTACCGGAAAGACATGAAAATACCAGTATAAAAAACTTGTTCGAAAACCAAGAAGTGCTTAATGAAAATAATTTTTATGCGCTAAAAATTATGCGAGCTCAGCAGGGGAACTTGGAGAGAATAAATACAATGGTGAGTTTTTTCACGAATTACAGGACTTCTGAAGAAATTATAATTATACGGTGTAAATGAACCGATAGTTTTTTTATGAATTTGATCACGTTTAGAGCTTGAAGTTAAGACAATATAAATTGAAATGCGAGGTTCTGAATGACCTTATACAACGATGCACCCTATTTTTAAAAACCTACCCACCCGCCAGGCGATATCAAAACACTACGTCATTGAAAAATCGGTGAATGACGTCACGGAACGGCACCGCCGCCATCAATACGACTCGTTTCTACGTGAATGTCAACCAGTTTATCCTGATTTGACGGCAGGCAATCGTTTTCATTTCCTTTGTGGAAGAAAATGAGCTGGTAATATTTTATCGTTCCTGTTGAAATACAAGCAGAGCAGAGAAGCGATAACGTCAAGCCACTGAGTCAAGTCAAGAAAAGTCCAGCCAGTTATATATACATACAGATTCCTATCACGTGACTTTCATAACATTGCCTTACACTTTTAAAACCCAATTACTAGTTGCTGCGGTAGACGAACATGCATTTATTTTATATTACCGTTCGTCGAAGAATGTCTATCATGTGCAATACTCAATTATGATTGGTAAATTTGATTGAATTGAATTTATTTATTTTCCAATGACCCCTAAAATAGCATTTAAGATCTTCTAACATCGAGTATCGGTCATATAAAATTAAGGATGGACACACACGACCATTCCTTAGGTAAGAAAAAATAGGTATTTATGTCGTTTGCAGTCTTAGTAGGTGCATATAAATCAGATGAAAGAAGAATAATGTTTTAACTGAATTGATACTCTTTGGACACAACATACTTTACATAGATGTATTATATCCAAATAAAAAGTTCACTATCAATATTTAACAGAACGCTTAATTGGAAAGCAATTTACTATTTGAAACCGTTTGCTTGCACAAATGCCTTAAAAACATCATAATTTATGTCTTTTAGCCTCCAACAAATTTATCTCTCTGCCAAATATGTCGGGAGTAAATCAACCAAAATTCCGTACATTGTCTAAACTATTTTTAATTTCAACTGTTCCCATAAACTTTCCATCAGTTGAGTGTTAGAACCTGTCTCGAGATCAACAAGGAACTACAAATGGCTTACTGTCTCGTGAATGTAACCAACAATATAGACACATATTTCAGTTAACAGCGCATTAACGAATGGCGTATTATTACCAACAGCTTGAAAATACAACACGTTCTAATTAAGAGGAAAGAATTTCCTGAATACCGCATACATCTTGATTTTGGATGCTTACCGCATACGACATGTTTTCCAAATTTGTTCTAATTCCATTTACACTTTGACATATTTTTTTTAAATGTCAAACCATTGCATTATTTTATTTTACTTTTTGTCCCCGTATTTGGAGAACGAAAGTCAAAAATACCCTTTTGCCAACCCTCCCGAGGACAAACGGCGCAAAATAACAGGGACACGAACGTTACGAAACGAAGGCCGGCCGCGAAATTCACTGCCGCACTTAAAAAGATTTTTTACTCCCCCGAAACCCCCTACCCTCCCCCCCCTCCCCGCCCCCCTTCTCCCGAAAACAACAAACGACCCCAAAAAGTAACGCATTTACTTTCCGGGGAATCGAGAAGGAGAGGGAAGTTTTTCTCTCTTTCGTTCGACCTCCCTCTCCCGCCCTCGTCTTTTTAACCCCTTTTTTTTGGGTCTCCCGGCCTGCACCAATGGGGTTTACCTTTTACCAACGACGCAAACCCACCCCTTAACCCCCCACCACTTTACCCCCCTTCCCTATAGTGATTCGAGCCCCCGAGACTCATTTGGTTTCGGCTCATTTAGCTCCGCACCCGTTTGCATGAGTCCCCACGACCAATAATTATTCACGAACGCTAATGAAACGTCTGCGAGGTCTTAGCCGCGGGAGAAATGAGAGAAAAGGCAAAAAGAGGGATAAATAGAATGAGATATTTTTGATACTTGATATTTCTTTATTTCATCGAAGGTACAAAAGGACTAAAAAGTCCTGCGAGAGTACCATTAACAAATTCAATTCATACAAAATACAATGTCAGTTTAGTGCATCTCACAAGAGGTGGAACGCGCATACATTATCAAATAAACAAATGAATTGTGACAAATTAACAACCAAAAATATATAAATAAACAAACTTACAAGTGAGCAGTAATACCATGCTGTAATTTAGTGAGGTAGTCACGTAAACGGTATTTAAAAAGGTTATAATTGTTTATCGTGCATATGGTTTCAGGTAGAGTTTTCCATATTACAGGAGCAAATATCCAAAATGCCCCTCTAAACTTATCTGTTATGTAATGGTACACGGAGCATGGAGTTACTAGCTCTTAGATTACGATTACGGATGGTATTGGAAAGGCGGAGTTTGGTAGAGAGATATTCAGGGGAGTTCGTTAGAAGCATTTTTTTAGAAGTAATATAGCCGAATGTTTGCGTCTGTTGTCAATATTTATCCAAGATAAAGCTTTAATGTATTCCGAGATGTGAGAGTCCTTACTTACATCAAAGACAAGCCTTGCACAAGCGTTCTGGATCCTTTGCATTTTGAGTGCTGAAATAGCAAGTGAATAAGCATATTGGTGGAAACAATATTTCCATAGTCAAGAATAGGGAATACCAGAGATTCTACTAGTGAGAGGAAGAAGGAGAATGTGCAATAGAGAGAAACGGAAGGAAGTGATGGTAGACCGAGAAGACGGTCAGAAGGAGAGAGAGAGAAGATGAAGAGGGTTAGAGAGCGACATTTCTTTCAGGGAGGCTTCGCATGCAAAATGAACCGGGAAAATATTTTCTCTCTCCACTCCCAACTCTAGTCAAGCTATATCCGGAAGTGACAATTTTACTTGAAACGATTGGGTCGAAAACTGTAACAAAAAGGCAATCTTTCTCACTAGTCATCATAAATCCAAAGATTGTTTTTGCAGAAGGTTTCAGTCCATTCCTTTTTTCGGCTGACCCCTTTATTTATTGATAATTTTTTTAAATTTTATGATTCATCATCATTCATGAATGGTGGACTTTTCTTCCGAAATGTTCGAAAACCGAATTGTTTGAATAAAAAAACTGGAGAAGTGGAGATGGTCGGAGAGGTGTTTGGGGAGAGAGGAACGTTTTAAGACTCAAACTCCACATTCACTCATTTACCGCTCCCATTCATTTCTTTTCCCCTCCGCCTCCTTCCCCTCGCTGCACCCACGATCGCAAGCGATAAGTAGATCCACGTTAAAGAACCTGAGGGTCGGCCTCACTAGCAAATTTTTCTTTAAAATGAAATTATACTCTCTATCATAAAGAAAACGAGGTTGAAGATAAAAGTAGGAGGGCACAAACTGGAGAATGTAGATCAAAACAAGGGTAGTGACAATTTCTGCGTTACAAGGGTTGTACGTTGGTAGAAAAAGGGTATGGTAGCAAAGATTCCAGAAGGAGAACCGCGCTGGCGAATGAGCAGCTCGGCGACAGGAGGAAGCTGATGACAGACCTTAGGTAAAAATGAAAAAAACGAGACAGGTGAAGGATATACTATTGTACCGTTGTATGGTGCAGAAAGTGGACTCTTAGAAGGGAAGAAAAGAATAGGCTACAGGCGTTAAAGGTTCGGAAGTGGAGGAGAATAGAGGTAGCACGGTGGACGAAAAGGAAGTGAGTTGGATGAGGAGAGGAAACTTCTGGAGGACATTGGAAAGAGACAGGGGAGGTGGTTGTAGGAGATAATGAGTGCAGGAGGGTTGGTTAAGTCCGTGATATAGGGGAGGATGTTGGGTAAATGGGGAAGGGTTGGGAAGAGAATAAGCTTTATAGGTGGGATTAGGAGAGGTATGCTGTGTGTGCGACGTATGCTGAGATGTAGAAAGAAATATTGTTAGGGTAAAACGAAATCCAGATATAAAATATTGAAGCAGAAATTCCTACTTCCAAATTCCTACCTTCACCGGTGGATCACATCTAATATAACTGCCTACACGTCAACTTTTTCCACCTAACCTGACCTCCAGCCCTCCCGACCAGTGGCTGAACAGCGGGCGGAGGGGCAAAAAAATAATAACCGGCCAGGAAGAACGAAGCAGACGCTAGAAGCGGGGGCGGGGAGACACGGGGGATAAATACGGAATAAGCGAAAGCTCCCGTCTCTTCCTCTCGCGGGGGAGGGAGGCTGAAGGGGAGTGGGGGGAGACCAACGCCGCCTGGACCGCGGAGCTAGGAGTCGGGGAGCAAGGGGAACAGAAGGCTCGGCTGTTTGGGGGCGCTCCGATCGCGTGGTGGTGGGGGGCGCGCGTATGGTTTTTGGGTGTGCTGTTTGTCGCGGGAAGGGCAGAGGTAGGGAAGAGGATTTGGGGGGGGGGGGGAGGGTTGGTAGGGTGGGGGCTTACTTTTGTGGAAAAGGGGAGGGGGGAGCAGCAGCAGGAGAGAGAGTGTTTAAATGGCAGGGGGGAGGTTGGAACGGCTGTGTGGGATGACGGAGGGAGGGCGGTGGGGTATACGGGGTGGGGGAGGTTGTAGGAGGGAGGGATTTGCAATTTGGAGGACGGCGAGGGCAAATAGAGGTCGCGTGGGCTGGAGAGAGGGAGGAGTGTTTGGCGATGCACCAAAGTGGGCCAAAAGGAGGGTGCCGGAGCCGATCAATGCAGAAAGGGTTGGTGAGGGTCGCCATGGGGGGGGGGGGGGCGGAGGAGAAGGGTGGGTTGAGAAGGGGGTGTGTGTGTGACGGAAAGGAGTAGTGGTAGGAAAGGGAAGGGAGAAGTTGAAGAAGGGAGTCAGCGCTGAAGGTGAGGCGGCGTAAAGACTAAGGTGCTCGAGACAGAAGACATGGGAGGTGCGGCAACCAAAGCGGAGATGGTACACAGAGGAAAGGACGCGAGAAAAACACGGGTGAACTGTACTACCTTGAAGTAGAGTAATCCTAAGGATTGGGTTGGTGTGGTGGCTGGAGTACTGGCTTCACATCCCCAGGGTCAAGGGGGTCTATTCTCGAAACTCCGCGATAATTATCGCATGCGTTTAATAATAGTTTCATCGATGGTTTCGAAGATTCATCATTCTTGAGTCGTCACATGAATTGTCGACATGCGATAAATTATTATTGGAAAGTATGAAAATGGTTGTGTAGCATGCGATATTTCTACGAAACATACGAAGTTTGTTACTTTTGAGTGCAATTATTACCACAGAATTTAAAGAATCGATCTCCTGATTCGACTCCCAAAAGAGGTGGAGATGTTTCCGTGGAATCTCGATCCCAACTTGGATGTATTGCGGAGAACAGTTCAAATATAGTACTCCGCCCGTCGGATGGGACGTTGAACCGTGTGTCCTTTGGCGCGTTAATGCGCGCGGAACTAATGCCCATGCCCACTTTTTCTCCATCCTTCCTCCATTACCAAAATATTCCTATCCAAAACAAACAACACGTCAATCCATTACGATGCAATTGACGGTGTTACATCGAGAGCACTTCAAGTACAGTACACCACCAGTCGGATGGGACAGTGGTCCCCTTGGCGCCTATCGATTTAGAGCAGGCTAATGTCGACGCAGGCCTTCTCTCCGCACCATTCTTCTCTCATTCCTTCGTTTCTCCTCACGTTGTTCCCCAAGTATTCCTTTCCTAAGCCTACAACACATTTATGCATTACGGCGACAGTAATTTCAGCCGCCAGTAGCCCACCCAAAATAACCAACCAACTAGCAAAGAAGAGGGCATTGAGCGTGGAAAAGGAGGCATGAGGACAGAGGAAGACGAGGAGGAAGAGAACCCCTAGCAAGAGGAGGACGAAGCGAGATGGTAAAGAGGAAAAGGAAACGTGAGCTATGGGTGAAGGGAGTGAACGTGTAGTTACACCCCTAGTGAGAAGGAAAAAGAAGGAAGAGAGAGGGCGTTGAAAGGGAGGCCTTCAGGTGAGGGCGCTCGCAAAGGAAGACGAGGAACAGAGCAAACCTCTAACAGGAGAATGAAGTTAGATGCGAGAGAGATGAGAACGTGAGAAGCAATGGGAGACTGAACTGGAGTGGCTATGGGTAGTTACATCCCTAGGAAAGAATAGGAGAAGGAAGCAGGAATGCAGAGATGAAAAGGAGGAAAAATTAAGGACGAAAGCGAACTCGGAATAAGACGGGGAGCTTTGAGGTGGTAGAGCGCAACGAGATGTTATAGAGGATAGACACGTGAGGCATGGACGGATTGAGGTGGGTCAACGAAGGGTAAACACACCTCAACTAGTCAAGTGAATCATGCATGGGCAACTAAAGAAAAACTGTAAAAAGAATCAGAATAATTTCTGGGAACTACAAGACACAAATATCAGTTTTAGGCTAATTAGCTAAGTGAAATTCTGACAGATTTTTCGAACATCGTATCTAGTAATCTGGAAAAAAATTAATAACGGCTCTTTATGACAGAAAGGCATAATTAAGTGCATAAATGGAGTATATTTCATTATTTTTTTCCATTAGGCAATACTTCTTCTATTTAAACCTGAAAATATTAGCTCATTTTTGACTTAATTTCAGCATGACGAGGATTTGTATTATTAGTCATTTTTTTAACTAGCTGAAGGAGCTAATATGACACATTAAGAAGTTTCGTAAGTTCAACGTAACTAATAGCTATACATCGTCCATATCAGACTCTTCACTAGCCTTTTCTAGACGTACCAAAATAACACCGCTGTAAATAGCTCTCTCCTTTTGGTGAACGCTTCTTTTGCTTACGCAATTATCATCCTAATATCATTAGTACGATGACCATTTTTCTCCAAGGCACAACCAGAGTAATAAAATTTTTCCAATTACCCTTCAAGATGAGGGGGTTGAAATTACATCGTGAGATAAATCGCACAATGAACGTAATTAGGCCACCAGTCGGAACGAGTTATTTTCAGGGTCTGAGAGAACATGAGATATTTTTCAGGCCTTTTTTAGAAATTTTCAGAGCTTTGTTTAAGGCCTCACTCTCAAAAGAATCAAAAGTGGCCTTTTTAAATGAAGGCCTCAACTCAATTTCCCATTTTTGAGCCGAGGCAGAATTACTTCAGGACTTAACTGACTGCATCTTTCTTCCAATCCCTTCAAATCTCCTCGAAATAGAACCCTCTTCTTTCCTTTTCCTTGTTTTTCTTCTCTCCCTTTTCCATTCCCTGGCACTCACTTTCCCTTACGCCCATTTAAACCAACTTTGACCGTCAAATTACCTAAAAGTAATAATTTTACTATAACTACTTCAATACCGATTGATTGGGATCTACACCGGCCCTTCAGCTCATTTTCTTCCATTAATTAATGATTGATAAGAACTAAGCACCTCTATACTTCCCTATGTATTTGTGAATCATTAGTAATCTCTCACTAATTGACCATTTTATTTCGGATGAACTTCGTTGCATCACCGAGAATAGATTTAAAATAATTTATTTTATGCGAGCGATGGTTGTAGCCGAGACTCTGTGGAGTTCCACGGCGAAATTGTGAACACTTCTAATGACAACTTTGCGATGAATGTAATTGATCCTTTTATTCCCACAACTATTCTCTCTCAACTGTAGCACCTTCAGGAGCTAACCCAAAAGTTGTTTCCGGAATATTCTACAGTGTAGAAAACTATTTGTAGCAAAGATAATCGTAGCGAATAAACTATATCTAGAGGAATTGGAAAGTTCCCATTTGAAGTCCTTATCAATTTAAAATGTTTTACTTATTTAAACATTAAGATTCATTTCCTCCACCTTCGTCCAGAATCCAGGATAAAAATTTTCCACGTTATTGCTATAGCTGCAATGTAAATTAACCAGCAACGAACCAAATAGGAACTTAATTCACCTCTGGAAAATTATTGCTAGACTACGCCCCCTCGTTCGCTCACGGAGCGTGATGGTTGGGAAGAGAAGCGGAAGAAAATAAATGGGTTAGTCTTAGGGAGACTGTACGAGTAGATGAGCACGACGAGGGGGTTGCAGAGGAAAGAAACGAAGAGGGGGAGGAGGCGAGGTAAGGGTGGAATGAAGAGAAGGGAAGGAGGGAAGGACCCCGGAAGATGGAGACGGACAAAAGGGGCTCTCTCTCTCTACCTATTTTGCCGTAATTGAGAGCATAAGGCCTCTCCTTCTCTCTCCCTTCTCTCTCGACTCTTCTCGCACTCGAGGAGATAGGAGGAGAAAAAAAATATAGCGAGAGGGCTCCCAGCAGCGGAAGGAAAGAAAAAGGATATTGGGAAAACGTGGAGAGGAGCACCAAGCACCCAGCGGGCAAATCGAGCGAACACAAAAACAGCCACCCACCCAGAAAGTGAGGCGTTCGTGCAGGAACAAGAGTGACTGCGTGGCGTTACTTCGTGAAATAGACACACTAAAATTACTTTGCAAAATTTCACAATATTTTGTCGTCAGCAATTCAAGAAGAGAGCAATTGAAAGGTGAATTTAAATCAAGCATTAATTGAAATAGTCAATAAAAGCAAAGAAATTTTGACTCCTATGTAAGCATGCATTTCGCTCATCAAGTCGACAGGGAGAGTTTAAATTTCGCAAGCACGCGTGCGTTTATCATATTATAACTCTGCCTGTCAATGGTCACTTGGATGACCGAAATGAATGCATAGGGGTCAAAATTCCTTTGCATTCATTGACAATTTGGATTATTATTTAACTTAAATTTTCGTCACAACTGATCATGGTTTCGATACTTTGTGACCAGTGATGTAGCCAGGGAGTCCATGGTGTCTGGACCATCCCAACAACATTTTAAATTTATTTAAATGAGGGCACTGAGAGAAAAAGATATATTTTTAGTCAACATGTTGAGAAACATATCAGATAGAAAGCAGTTCGCTACACTACGGGGAATACAGTTTCCCAGCGAGTGAATAAAAACACTTTTCCCAACCAGAGGTGAAAAGAAGCTGCCTAAACTTTAATCCCTGAATAACCACTGTTTAAGGTGTCTTGAGTAAGAGTTATGTTTTTCGGGATCAGACTTAAGATATTTAGTCCCATACGAACATAACTGCCCTTAAACTGAACCAGAAAGTGGAGGACGAGGGCCAGTAAGGCACACTTGAGGCTTCCGAGGAGGGAACAATGGCAAACCAGAGGGGCCAACCGCGCCCACATCCGAGTATCAAGTTCGGCTCCTCTCTCTCTCTCTCGCTCGGCGAAGAGGCGGGGGGAGGGGGGAAGGGAGAGAGGGGATATCCAGCGGCTTACGTCACCGCTACCCGTGGACTCCATTCAGCTTGCTAGTAGTGTGACGTTTCGAAACAATTTGCATGCCCATGCGTCGACCTTTGTGCCGTTTTTTGAGGACACGCTATATCAACGCTGCTACCCGCCCGGCTAACACGGTCAACGCGACTCCGTTCGTCGCTTACGTAAGACTGCAAAGACTGCAATGGCTAATAACCGCAGCTCGCTTGTTTTTTTATCTCCCGAGTGATAATTATCTGCACAGGAAAAGAATAAGTACGGCGTGTGAGTGAAACAAGGCCAGTGAAGAAGGGATGTGCTAAATTCCTCAAATACTTCGGTGCTAGAGAATGAGGTGAACACAAAGACGTCTTTCAAAGACAGTTCATGCAGTAAAGAAATTGTTTTCGACGTAGTGTCCATCGCCTAGCGACAAAATAAAATAAGCTAGGTGAACTCTGCGATTGCTTTCAATTTTTTACGCTTTCGCTCATTAGCGCATCGTCATGCAATCGATAAATACCAGAGAACATATTTTCATGTAATTGGTTGAGAATAAAAGGATAAAACAGGCTGCACAACCACATTTAACTGATGCAGGGATTACTTCATGGCAATGACAACTGTGACTACCTCATGCAAACATTAAACCGTCGCAAAACCATTTATGTGGCGACTTTTCGATTTACATCTACATCACAGCTAAGGAAATTGCGAAAGGGTGCAGGCATATTTCGATTCGTAATAAATAAATTTGTTCCGTTACAGAAATAAGTCGCTTATAATTGACAATGGAGGGAGTATGTAGTGCCCTAATAACTAAGCGAGACCTGACATATTTACTGACCTGCCCTGACATATGACTCAACATAATGTATTTATTTTACTCCGTTGTCTCAGATTCTATGTGGAATAACTTAGTTATACTTTTCTTTTACATTTATAATATATTTGTATGAGTAATTTGGAAATGAAATCATGTTGCATGATCAATTAGAAGTCATTCGTTCATTCCAATCATGCCGCTTTCTTGCAGATAAGCATGACCTAAAAGCATCATGTGCTAGGTCACGGAAAATACCTTACATTTACCACTTCATTCCTTGCTTAGAGATGTGGTTGTATGTAAAAGAGATTGGAGAAGGTATGGAAAGGAAGACGAACGAGGAAGTGTATGGTATGGTGGGTGTGGGAGGGATATTTCTGGAGGAGATTAGGATGATCCAGAGTAGGTGGTTGTAACAGGATATGAGGGGCGAGAGGATGTTGAATGGCCGTGATAGAGGGAACCATGCTGGGTAAGCTGGGAATGGGAAAAAGAGAATATGGGATGAAATAGGTTTGACGTATGCCGAGATGAAGAGAGAACTTGTGTAAGAGGATAAGGAACTACGCCTTCAAAGGTCTACAAGATATTCTACTCTCTTCCACCTCAACCTAACTTGACCGCTAGATCATCCTCGTAATAATTATGATCCTTGCAAAAATTTTAGCCTCGTCCGCATTTACGCCTTAACTCATGCACGCCTCCTCGTCTCTAGGACACATAAGACCTCTCACCCAGAATAGTTACTGACCATCTTGACACAATTTTATGTTTGACATTAAAATATATTCCACTCACGAGGGTGCAAGACCCTTAATCGCTCCTGACCCTCCTCTACGGGGAAGCCTCGAGCTGCTCCTTTCGACTAAGCGGGATGCGAGCTCGATACCCTCCAACTTGGCTGCCTGCTGCCGTCCGTGAAGTGCACTTGTAATCGAGCCAACCTCAACCCGCTGTTGGGCGTGATCCGCAAAGTGGAGAGGGGGGGTGGGGGTGGAGGAGGGTTTGTGTCGAGAGAAGGGGAGGAGGACATTAGTGATCGGGGGAAGGGATCGAGTGAAGCAGGCGGCCGGGATATCAAGGAGGAGGACGGAGAGGCGGTGGAAGACGGGGTAGTGGATGGGGTTCAAGCTGGGGGATCGGGGATGTCGAAGAAGAGGGGTTGCAAGGGGGGAGAAGTGGGTGTGAGTCGGCGAATATTCTGCTAACTGCCACCGCAAATCGGAGATGGGGGAGTTCTGCCCCGTCGTCACTTCCCCCACAGCCAAACCCCTCCCCCGGAAGACCACCTTCGAAACCACGAGAGCCAACCCCCTTCAAGGGAGGCATTTCCTCTCTCCCGTCTCCAACCCCCCCGCCAAACACCCACAACCAATCCCCCCTCAGCATCTATTCCGAGTATGCCGCATATATAAGAAACCGGTGGATTATCCCGTGACGGGTATATGCACGTCAAGACGATTTGAAACCACTTGGTGGTGGGTATTTTTAAGTACTTAGTCAAATCGTATTTTGATATCATTTTTATAGATAACTTTTCGAAATCGCTATCCAAAGTATTCCACAAAATACATGGTGGGTCCGCGGACAGTCCTACCCATCTGACAGCAGCTAATTTTTTCAAATGTTTCCTTCATAAAATTATCCGTTTTCCAATATCAAATACGTATCAAGCTCCTCGTATCTTTTGCCGCACTTCGTTCCGTCCAAGATTTACCATTCTTCCTTTGATCACACTCGTCAGCATGTCGTTACCCTTAAATCCATCCAATTTCGCTGTCTCTATCTTGATCAGCATTCTTTCCTCCCCTATCACATTCAAAACTTCCTCATTTGTCTCATTATTCACCCAATTACTCTTCCCAACTCCACATCTCCAAGACTTCCAATCCACGCTCACTTTAGTTCATAAACGATCAAGTCTCTGAGCCACACAAGACTAATCTCCAAATTAATGTTTTAAATAATGAAATTAACTCCTTACGGCAACATTTGGGTGGAACAGATTATCGACTGATTGAATAAAGCTTTTGAAAATGTCAACAAATTTCCATTATTAAAAGGAGGACATCGCCGGGTGGCTAAAATATACTTATGTGCACCTGCAAGATACTCCGCTAAGGTAATGCCATGGCTACCCCCGATATTCTCAAAATTTGTCAAAGATAGACTTTATAGAGGGGATGAACGTATGCTGAGATGAATAAAGAAATCGCGAAGGGAGAAAGACCCGTACACCAGTAAAATCTAGAGGATTTTAACTCCCTTACATTCAGACCCTACCTTAACTGGTAAACTACTCTTATAAATAAATCTCAAAAATATCTAGTTAACGCTTAAACCGTTCCAAAAGAATTGGATCGCTGCACCACTCAACATGAATTAAATCGCTACTTAGGAAGAAAACCGGCACAACTCGAAAACCACAGTTTGGAAAAAAACCCATTTAATAATTTAGCAAAAGTTCAACTGAACCATCACTTATCTCGGTAAAATGCATTCTAAGTGGACGGATATGTGAATTACATTTACAACACTCTTCCACATAAAAATATACCACTTTTGGTTTTGATAATGACATAAGCGAACAATCGCAATTTTTTTAGTTATGCCGGTTTTCTTCCAAAGTAAATAATAATGATGTCTTTCTTCAAATCTAATCCTGCGATAAAATGGTCTCATTAAAGAAAGCCCGAGTAAAATTTAAGTTCTTTTTATTCCGAGTGAAAGCAGTGGAAACCCCACGTCAACCTCAAATCAAACATTCAACATGGGTTTAACTGGGAAATTTTACATGTGCTCACACAAGTGGTTAACCGGGCCTTCGTACACGTCACCAAACTCAAAACTCCTTAAGGCTGTTTTCCACGATGCTTTAATAAGCACTGAATTCAGTACTGAAATTAGCGCCAAAACTCGTAAAACCAAATTCGTATCTCAAATTGAATACGATGCCTCGGGGCCAGCAGTATTTACACGAAGCTGATTTCAGTGCTAAGGTGGCGCTGTCCGGGAATTCACTGAACTATGCAATGCAAATACACTGCGCAATATTGTTTTGACATATTTAAGTGATATCATGCGACCTGCGGAGTAATTGTACTGCTTTCAACAATCCTGATCAATTCCTCAAGAGATTGTTTTGGCCTCGATATTTCGGTAGATTCCAGCGCCTCCACCGGTATTCTCTCGAAACGTTCAACTCGCCTGCTTGCCTGTGATTCATCGTTGGATCCATGAATATACATACGGATCCTAAACTTGCCCCCCAGTGTGTGTTGCCAAACATTCCGCATGCACCGAAAAATCAGGACCAAGCAGATTGTAGCGCCGCCACTCTAGAGAAGGTGGTTCTAATAAGGAAAGGCCGTGATTCAAATGGAGATACTGGAAATAAAGGTACGGGAATTGGCCTCCCTATTAACACCGGCCATTTTTGACACACTGAAGCGGAACCATGCCGACTGCAGCGCGACCTATCTTTTGCGGAAAGCTAGGCAACACCTTTGCCCGTACAGTGGTGCCGAAGATTTAGATCCATATGTATATTCATGGTTGGATCCAAGAATGGAGTGAAAAATAAGTATCGTATTTATTTATCTTTTCAGTACCGATAATCTAATTCGATTCCGTAAACGGATGCAATCACAACCTTTATATGGTAATATATTGAATGAGAAGCAGTAACTTTGTAATTCCAGAAGTATTTATTGGAAACGACCTAGGTTTCGACGTAGCACGTCATCATCAGGTTCAAACCTAATGATGACGTACTACGTCGAAACCTAAGTCGTTTCCAATAAAAACATGTGGAAATACATAGTTACTGCTTCTCATTCAATATGCTAAGAAAATTCCATAAAGTTACGTCTGAGACAACGGAGTTTACACGGTACGCTTTTAAGCAAACTGAGTTCAGTTCGATTTTCATTCCTGAAATAAGCACCGTGTTAAGATAGTTAAGAGCGAAAAATCACTTCACCTAGAAAATGATGAATTTGGTCTCATTTTAAAGACCAAACTATCATCTTTCCATTAATATCAAAATACTAACTCCTTGCCGAACTACTTTTCGACCAATTTGCCTAAAAAGGTGAGCTGTTTTGCATGGGATTGATTCCGACTTTGTAAATTAAAAGTATAACTTAGTTATTCCATATAGATTTATTAACACAATGCGACCTAGGTTTCAAGTCGTTCGACGAAGCTCGTCATCATCAGGTTGATTCCGGCTGTGCGCTCCAGAGAGAGAATATTGAAAAACTTAGGAATTTACTACACCTTATTTTAGTGAAAAAACTAGCGGTGTTTAGTTTGTATGTTTTCTACTATTTATAGAAATTAATCAATTACTCACCGCAGTACTTTTTACAGAATAGCAAAAAAACTTCTACTGTGAAGGCTATTTCACCATACGGCGTGAAAAAATAAGTCAAGTTAGAGACTTACTTGGTTATATTTATTTAATTACAGAGCATTTTTGTCATATATAACTAATTTTTTAAATATTAATATTACAATATTTACTTCATACCTACTTCTTACATACGGTGAAATTAAAAAATGAAATTCGAATATGGTATCTATTATGACTAGGTAACAATCTCACTCAATTCCCCTTTAACTGCCTTTAAATCCTCTTCACAACCATCTTCAGACGTGCAGCTTTACCTCCCTCTCGTACCCAGTGACACAATGGCTGGGGGTGTTGGTTGGGGGGGGGGGTGGAAGTAGCGGGTAGGAGGTGGGGGAGATAGAGAGAGAGCACTTCTGAGGGAGGAGGGTGTCCTTCCCCGACCCACCCCACCCAGTCTCCCCTGGACAGCCTCCCCATTCCCACACCACCCTCGGACACAAACGTGACGTCTTAAAGATGGAGGACGTGGCGGCGAAGAAAAATGGAGAGTGGGGTGGAGAGATAGAGAGGCATTGGAAATCGATCCTTCGCAGTGGGTTACGTTCCGGAGAGGGAGGGAAGAAGGCGAGCAGACTGAGGGCAGCATCCCTAGGAAGAAGAGGAGGAGGGAAACGGAGCGAAAGATACACGATGGGAAATATATAGAGGCAGATACTAGAGCTGGAGCATAAAAAGAGTTTGTCTGAATTATCCCTCCGCTAATTACTCTTCTGCGACCGAGTAAAAAGAGTAGGTACAGCCAGCGGCTATAGAAAGACTAGCAGATGTAACCCTTCCTCCATCCAAACCGACCTTAACCAATCAATCACCTCTTAGAGAAAAGAAGACAGGTAAGACGCATGCAGTGATAAGGAAAGAAATGTTTTCAATGAGATAGGGGCCTGCGCCTGTAAAAATCACGAGCATTTTACTGTCTTCTATCTATACGCAACTAGCCGGTAGATTATCCCGAGTTCATCAACATATTCTACCGGTTATTGAAGGTCAGAGATGATGTTCTGCAGATGGTAACACGTTCAGGGCCCTGTATACCTCTAGTATTTCTTCACGTATCTCCACGTATTTCCAATCCTTTTTCATCCCGTCCATAAAACCTATTCTCTTCCTTCACCTTACCCACTTGCCCAAAATACTTCCCATCGCCCCTCATTAACTAGAACAGCCATCTATCCTGCCTTCCCCTGATACCGTCCAAAAGCTTCCTTTCCTCACCCACCATAAATAATCATAAATAATCCAATAATTACTCTTTTCAGTCTCCTTTCGTACTTTCCTCTCCATATCAGTCATTATCCTGCCACCTTTCAAGCCCACATCTCTAAAACCTCCTATCAACGCTTAAACTCTAAAAAAGAATAAGTCAGTGATAGTCAGAGTCAGCATAAATTCCCAACCCATAAAAGTTTTACCAACCATTTATTGGCGCACTTAAATTTGCGCAATGCTATTCTCTTTTCAAGCTAAGCGCTGTTCTTCGTCAGTGCGAATTTTTTCCATTAGTTTTGGACAGAAAGGGAGAGATAGACCAGAAAAGCGCCTTCTTGCTTTTTTTCCTTTCATTTTCTAGCTCTTTTTCGGTTTTCAAAAGGAGAGAAATGGAGAAATGAGGGATGGGAATAGAGGAAAAAGGTCGAAAAGAGAGAGACAGGGAAAGAAGAACTTTGCCTCATTTTTTCTCGATGAACTACCTGTCTAATCCCAACTTTTTCTAGCGCTTCTTCATGTTTTTTTAAACGAAGGAAAATTGTGAAAGCAGGACATATGGCGAGAGAGGGATAGAGGGATATAAATAGTTTGCCAACTTTTTTCCTCTTTTAACAAACTGTCTATTCATCTTTTTCTGGCATTTCTCCGCTTGTTTTCTCCTCTACAGCAGCCAAAAAAATAATCATTATTTTTTGGATGATATTAAAACACGTTAGCGATGAAAAAATGAATTTTATTCGACCAACACTCAAGAATAATTTCCATTAAAACAATCGACATCAAGTGAAAGCCAATGTCGGTTAAAATATATACATATACTTTCTAACAACAGTCAGTAAACATCACGAAATTCTCCTTCCTCTTGACAGCAAGGTGGAAAGGATGTCAAAACCTTGACGCACAAGTTTGAAAAATGGGGCGAAAAAAATTCGGACACAATCGATAGAGCAAATTAGTGAGAGGAGATATTTATAGAACGCAAGGTCTATAGAACGTGAGAGAGGGGGGTAGGGAGGCAGTGGGCAGGGTGGGCCGGGACGTGAGATTCCGCGGAAGATGAAAAGAAAGGCAAACGAGGCAGAAGGAGCATAAAAAGAGAGCGAGGGAGAAGAGGAGAGGACTGGAGAGAGGTTGGCGAGTGAAGAGAGGAAGGCAGGAGGGAGGAGGATGAGATAAAGGGAGTGAGAATTTTGGGAGGGGGGGCCCTGGACCAGGTGGCGGGGATAAAGGTTCAAGGGTGGCGGTGGCGTTGGGAGGGTTAGAGAGGGAAGGAAAACATTTTTCCCAGAGAGCCGAGAGGGAAAGTGCCGTCGGATTTGCACAGAGGAGAGGAGAAGACGGAGGAGGAGGAATTGGGAAAGAGGGGGAGGTCTACTGCCGGGGTTTATGGACGGGTTTCATCGTTTATGCAATGAGGTCCCGATCTTCGACCCCCAAAATCCCCGCCTCTGGCTTCGCGCGCCCTACCTCCCTCCCGGGGAGAACGCTTTGAAATTTCTCCCTGTCCCTCTCTCCCTGTCCCTCCACAGCCCGCCGTGCAAGCTCGCTGCGGGACATTATTACCTAATTACGTGAAGTCGGCCTGAACTGGAGAGCGCGCTACCTACTTGGCACATTTTCACTCCTCCTGTCTGGCTCTGGTCGCGACACGTCGCATTCGATCCGTGTCGGATCCGAGCGTGGAGAAAAAGAATAATAGACCCGTTGAACGTGGGTGAGCCTTACTTTAAGGGAGAGAGAGACGAATGGAGAAAGAGAAAATAATAAAAAATTAAAAATATATCGGATTCTTCGGCTTAAATTAATAAGGGAACGAATCGAGAAAAAACAACCCGACAATTCGTTTCCCACACCAGTAACAATTGAATCACGCTTTCAAAAAATATCACATTCCTGTCTCAAAAATTGTTCGGGCTACCGACTCAGTCCCGGGTTCCGGATTCAAATCCCGGTGGGGATCCCCTCCCAAAATCCTCGCAGTGCGACTGTCCGATTGCCAATACTTCGTGGAAAATCACAGGTGGCCCAGGGAAAGGAACTGGCCCACCTACCCTGAATGTGCGAATTCCACACGCCAACGGCTTAGTGCGAGGTATGCTCTACTCTCACCTATCAAAACCAACCTTCGGGTTGAAACACTGAGTGAATGTGTCTCAAAAATTTAGGATGCGCCTAATGCAGGACATAACCAGTGACTCTTGACGCAATCGCGATAGGATAAACCAAGGAGTCTGAATGTTGAAGTTTTTTTCAAAAGGGGAAAAAACTAAGCAAAAACAACACTCAATCTTGAATTAATGCCATGTTCATCAGGAGATACGGCCGATATCTTGGGAGGCGGCGAAACTTTTCACCGAGAAACTGATGTAAAACTGTCTGCATCTAGGACTAAAACGCAGTAACAGTGCTTTTGCCTAAAAATAGGCATTGGTAGAAAACCTCGATTGAATTATTGCCGTTTCAGATATAAATGAAACTGAGAAAGGAACAACCTGGCATTACCTGGTGCAATATCTTCGTCATTAAAGGTATAAAAACACTCGCCAATTTCATTCATCCAAACTCAAGATTGTCTGACCACATAATAAAGAATGTCACAATTCTTATTTCTATAATACACATAAACTTTGGTGAATTTGGTGATTATGGCGAATTTAAGCAACTCAGAGTTGTAAGAGCAAAAAGAGGCTTTAAAAAACCCACAAGTACAATCAATATGCACCAGCTATCATTACAAGTTCATTATTACATTGCAAATTCATTAAATGCTCTCCAGGTCAAAATGTTCATATTGGCATGCTTAAATGAAAACAATATTGATAATCACAAAGGATTATGGTGAAACTGTTATAGTAACATTTTATACATTTTTCTAAGTTTTTGCTAACTTCATTTTAACTTCAGAAGGACCTGAGTCCAAGAGCAATAAACATTGCTATTAAGAAAACGAATCTAAAGCTGTAGATTTCTAAATAAAATATCAAATTGGTCACGATTTCATTTTTTAACCACTGCACCAATACGGAGAAGGAACGGAGTCAATGATAGTGGGTCACATGAGCAGGGAGGCGAATAGGAAATATGGTTAAAACTTTAAACTAGATATCTACATTTTCAGGGGTCCCTAATGCGGTCATAATTGTGGATCTCTCGATTACCGAATCGGTCCAATTTCCATTACGCCGGCAGGGATCGCACGAGGGACGCGGAACGAGCGAGTTTATTAAACGCATTTAGTCGCGGAGTTTAATTCTCTTATCTCGCGCAAAGAGTCAGACGTGCGCCCTTGTCATTCGGAGAGCTGCCGGAATAATGGAAGCGGCATGCGGAACGAATTCCGATGACTAGAAAATTGCGAATCGAGCTCTATCGGTTTTAATGCCATCGAGTGATGTTGGAGGAGTTGATAAGGTTCGGAGGCGTAATGTAATACATCTACACCTACGTATATACTACTACGCCACCCGCCGCGCCGTACTGGCGTGAGGTAGGGGATGGGGGTGTGAGGAGATAAACCATTTAAATAATGAGAAGCAGGGAAGGGGATTGGAAAAGGAGGAAAGGGTGAGATGCGCTTTGATGCATTACTGTTTCACTGTTTCTGTTGCGATAATTTATGACGCGCGGGCAGAAGGAATTACTGAATCAATCCGTTTGACAGTTAATTTCACCAATTTACCTCCTTTGTCTGTCCCACAGATGAAGTGCGAAAGGGAATGAAATATCACACTCCTAATAATCCTCCTCTTAAAGAGTTTCTTTCACCGCATTCACCCATGCCTTCCTTGATCTACACCTTCATCTCGCCCCATTCATACCACTATCATACATCTGTTTTGTCAATCTGAATCTCTCATTCATTCTCTGAACAAGGCCAAACCAACCAAGCACACTCCTTTCATGTGCCTCAATTACTGTAGCATCCACCTCTCGTGAAATTATGTGGGTTGGATGCTCCCACGACGGAAACATATGAAAGGAGTGAGCTTGGCCTTGCTTGAGGAGAGGTTTGGCCTTGTTGAGAGAATGATTGAGAGTTGAATAGCGAAGAAGATTTATGATAGGATAGTGAAAGGTGTAAGAGGACGGAGTAGACCGAGAAATTCATGGGTGGATGTGGTGGAAGAGCCTCTCAAGAGGAATATTAGTAGTCTTAGGAATAGGAGTGGTCTTAGGCGTATATGAAGTAATGGATTAACGTTACATTGGCGAAATATGCACTCATAGATTCGGTATAATGGAGGAAACTGTTAAAAAAAGGGCCACTTCCCTTGCAGTAACGACTAAGTTGTTTGACTGAGCTTACTCGAACGGGAATGGGGTGATTGTTATGTATGTACGCACGCGTTGACCTGTAACTAATGAGATAACATTTTTCAAGCAGCATTAGCCTCATGTGTAACTCTCGTGACTGTAATGGCTCTCAATCTTGTGCTGCTTCCTGTTCAGTCGAGAGGTTAAATATGCTTATCTTATTGTTATACTTATATTTGGGTTTTATAGAGTTTTTGGATAAAATCTTTCTCTCCTAGGCAATGCCGGATCACGAATATGGCGTAGTAGGCAGATGCCTATGGACCCCGAGAATTTTTTCCCATTTAACTTGTTCTAGGGTAACTTTGTAGTATATCATTAGAATTTTTAAATAATTTAACTTTTACAAAACCACTTCCTTCAAAGTTTGAAGTTAAATTACTTCAAAAAATTTTTGTCTATTCTTTTCTTGCGACTTGTTCATTAACGAGGCCCCCGTCGGTTGTACTTCCTACAGGCCCCGAAGTGTGTTAATCCGGCACTGCTCCTGGGTAACAAGCCTGTGGCGTATTTAGGATGTGGCCTAACGAGAGTAAGACAACACCTCCCTTTTATCTTTTCGTCTTGTTTGCTTATTTCCCCACAACAGGTCCAAAGTAACGGTAGAATTAAACAAAGCCGACACAACCTACTAGTCGCACCTACTAGTCGAATCACAGCATATTGTCACAAGACTGTCACATCAGGAGGTCTAAAAACTAATCATAAGAGATAAATGTTCGTTTCTACCCTCAGCTGATGTGATTGTATGAATGTTTAAATATTTTCAAGGTACTTTATGCGACATCTTACCTGTCTTCGATGCACGTTAGTACCAATATGTCGCGCTCGAAAAGAATACGAAATTGAACTGCGCATTTACGAAATTGAACTGCGCATTGAACTGCGCATTGAACGAAATTGAAATACGAAATTAAATGAACATCTGCTACATCGAACGCCACGACAAAAACAGGAAAATCGAAAACGACTACGCACCTTTCCACCGATTTCTTCAAAGTGAAATTGCATCAGTGTGGGTTCAAATCAAATATAAATACTTTTCATTTACTAGTAAGGTTTTTAAAACTGACAAAATCATCGGTTAAATGCCTTAGCCTCCGAAGAGTATAAATAACGTCTAAAAGTAACTACTTCATAATACCACGACATAAATTAACGGCCACTTTGCTATGTAGTTTCTTCAGTAGTTATTTATCACGCTAATACATAAAAATGTAGTGGTTTCTGTGTGTGTGTTTGTTAACCAATCAGGCAAAAACAACCCTTGAACCGAATGCCTTGAAATTATGCATGAACATAGCTAAACACCGTATATATAAACCGAGGTATTTTAGGTTTCAACATCAGTAAAATAAAACACGTATCTTTGTATTACAACAACTTGAAATACTTGACGATGTTGATGCGCTCTGTAACGCGCAGGAACTTATGCATAAGCGTGGAAAAGAACGGCTGCCGTTTCATTCAAGGCATGATCATTTGAATATTCTATGAATTGAAGCCTAAGATAACCTAGTTCATTAGCAATCGAATTCGACCGCAATGATTGTGACTTTGTCAGTCGATTTGCCTAATAATAATTAGGTTAACCGCTAGTTAAAGTATATTTAAGTGGAAGAGGGAAAAAAAACTCGACATTTTTCCAGACGATGGCCCCTATTAAGTAATTCGATTTTTCTTCATCTCAGCATGCATCTTGCCCTTCTTTATCCCGTCCAGAAAATGTATTCTTGTTCTTCCCCTTCTTACCCAACATCCTCTCCTCTATCACGGCCTTCAGCACCCCATCGCCCCTCAATAGCTCTTTCAACCACCTTCTCCGTCTCCTCCTCAAATTCACCAGAGGATTCGTCTCCTCACCCACCCACCAATACAAGCACTTCCTCGTTTGTCTTCCTTTCCGTCCACCTTCTCCATCTTCCTCCACACCCACATCTCGAACGCATACAGCCTATTTTCGTCTTATTTTCTCTGAGATCACATTTCTGCCCCATACAACGCTACACTCCATATTAATCTAGACCTTAAATATTTGCATGGAAAAAAACGGTTGTCGTTTCATTTTCAGTCCGAATATTTAAATTTTCTATTAATCTTAGGCTATAGTCGCATATTTCATTAGCAACAAAAGTAGACCGCAATGATTAGGATTAGAAAATGGATGAATGTTGCAAGTTCACCGATCAAAAAGGTCAACGTGGGATAAAACGCAACGGATATTGCTGCACTTATACGTGTAGGAGCGTAGTCATGCGACCGGATTCATTACGTATTCCACGCGCTTCACTATTCATATTCATTGGCATCGAGTATCCCGCGTAGTATGGAGGCTTATAGTCCCGTTTTTCACGCACCATCCCCCAATTTCCTGAGTATTTCAATTACTTAAGGCGGCCGTTTGAAGCAGACCAGGAGGGTATGAGCTAGCGGAGGATGGCCTGCCTCCTCATGCTACTGGACGCCATGGAATTGCACTTCCCCTTTGAAAATTGGGGAATTTTAAATGGCTCCCCATGTTTCGAACTGGTCTGAAGTAAATTAAAAAAGAGCCACGCTAATCATGATTTATGGCGCATGAGTAATGGCGAACACCGAGGGTAAAAGACTGCTGCCTTCATCAGCGAAAGCGGCTGGAATATGTTACGCTGAAAATGCATTACAGTTACCACCTATTATAAGGTTTCCATGGTTTAAAAACAAATGTTCAAAGATGGCAAAGATTTTTATTCCACATACTGCATCACAATGACGAGCAGATCCGCAAAAGTAACAGCAATGAAAACGACAAAATTAAATTCTAATTGTGTCAGGATGTACGACGGAAAGTCTCCGTGCAGATGGATAAAATTAACAGCAAAATTAATTAAACTTTTTCACGAGTTTCGGCTTATTAAGAAACCACCATCAGACTCAAAGTACCTATGTTAAGCATGATAGAAAGGTTTGTACATTATGATGTTCAGTACCAGATAAACAGTACAGACGAAACGAGATGAAAACAAGTTTGTAAATAATAATTCAGGATGATGATAATTTTTCTTGCTAAATTTACAACAGAAAAATGTTATTCGTTATTTCAGATTCTAAAAAAGGTCGTAAATAAATAAGGTATTTGTTGTAGCAATAAAAATGTCTGAAACATTATGAAGTTTTTGAATGAAATTACATCTCGTCCGTTTGATACGATTTCACAGCGTCCTCACAAATCACAAAACAACAATCGTTTTCCACATCATTCTCCAGGTACTAAAGCTAACAAAGGTATTAAATATATTTTCGAGCCCTTTATACCCTAAATTTTTACAAAGTTTCCACAGTTTGAACGCACTCAAAATCGATTTCAAAACACATTTGAGGGAAAAAATATTTATAACTTTTTTCAAGTGGTACGTCAATGGAACGTCTCTAAATATTCCCCCTCTCATTCTCAACATATTAATATTATGATGTGCTACAATGCGATAAACGCATTATGTCATATAATCCAATATTAAGAGTGATTTACAGCGACTTAAAAAGCTTTACGCTCACTCCGAAAGCTAATGCCAAAACTTCGTTTCCCAAAATCCTAAAAAATTCATGTGCCAACGATCAAAAATCCTCTTAAGGCCCCGCTCTTGCCACCGTACTCCCCCTACAGTGCGAGAAAATGAGTTAGTAGCTTTATATGCTTCTTTTATCCAAGCTTAAAAAAGCTTTCACAAAAAAAATCCTTTTGCTAAATTTTTCCGCATTCACAAAGCTAAAAAAAATACTAAAGTTTCGACGCCTACCTAGCGGAGAGCTGACGCTAGAGACGGACGTCGCAAATCCTTAAAAAAAAACTCGTCAATTTTTCCCCGTGCAACACACACATACGCGCACATAATTTCGCCGCAAGCGATGAAAACATCGAGAGATACCAACCGAGGGAGAGAAATATAATCTGACATTTTTCGTGCCCCGACTTCTCCCATAAAAATACGTGGGATCGTTCCCTTCGTTTTTTTATTGTTATTTTCAAACCTCGATTATTTCCACGTGCGTTCCCTTTGTCCATAAACACGACCTTTACCCATCCCCACCACCTTACCCTTTCCCAAGGTCACGACTTAGTTTTTCCAAATTCCCGACATTTATGAATCTTCAGAAGTTTATTTATTTTCTATTTACACGAAAACAATCAATAAGGCTTTGTACATCGAGTGCTATAACATATTCGAAAGGGAAAGACCTGCTCGAACCTGCAACCCTTAGGAATTGGGGGAGGAGGTAGGAAAGGATATTACCCCGCCCCCACCAGGGCCGACGATAGAGACCGGGATGTCGTGTTTAGCGAGAATCATCCGAAATTCCCGAAATCAATTTTTAAATTTAGAAATAAAGAAATAAGGATAGAGGAGAAGGATTCATGAAGATAGTTCAATGATACATAAAACAGCAGTAATTAAAAAAAGATACCAATGAGATTCGGCCAGGCACAGAGATTATTAAAAACAAGTGAGTAGAGAATATTACGAAGAAGGGGCGGGAAAACATTATCACACAGGGAAAGGAGCGAAGATACAATGTAAACATGAGAATTAGAAAATAGCACCGAATGGCTGCTAAACAGGAAAGTGGAACGAATATGTGATTTGATGATTATCATCAAATTGGGAGCAGTTTCCCCGGTTTCATGACCGAACGTTTTCGTGATTCGGGCACAAAAAACAGCAAACTTTTCCTTTAATTGACGGCAAGAAAGTCCCGCTCGTAAACACAGCTCTCCACCAAGCTGCCACCATTGTTCCTTTTTGTACAAGATCCTTTTAGACTAGCTATCTGTGCGATCAACTTACCTTAAAATACTTTCACGACTTGGCCGGGAGGAAGCCCTGTGGAGACGTTTTCCTGTCCTTTTTCCGTTCTGTTCTGTCATGTGTCTGACGAGTATTGACACCTAAGCGGGCGGGAGAGGGAGATGTGGGGCGGGTTTAAAAAGAAAAAGGTTCAGGACTAGCAAAAGGGGGGGGGGTTGACATAAGGGGTTGAAACCAGGAAACGGGATTGTAGGGGTTTTCATAAGGGGGATAGGGTTGACAGAAAAAGGAACACGTCGCAATTTTCGGACCAAAGTGTTTCAATTTTCCCAATTTCGAGCGCCAACAATCCCCTTCCACTCCTTTGCAATTTTACGTGAAAAAACATGGTTTCGGGGAGTCGGCGGAGGTCAGTCATCCCTTAAGGTGGTTCCACCGTAAAATGACTCAAATGTCATTTTATTCATATTCTGTCTACTTGTAGAAAAGGTTGTCCTCTATCTGATATGAACAACAAAATAATACCTTTCCACGGTATATTACTCTCTAATTGAACTTGAAATCACATGGTTTTCAATGGGAGTTTGAGAGAAACACGGGGAAAAATAGTATATTTCCATAAAATATAAATGCCATTTTTGCGGAAAACTATTTATTAGAAGGAAATAATCCAGAGACATTGAATAAAAATGTAATATAGGCATCTTACCACCTTATTTTTCTAGTTATTGAAGAATTAATGCCGTAATTGAAGTCAAAATGCGGTAATTCGTAGGAAATCGCCCTGCAGTCGGCTCCTATGGCTGGAAAAAAGTGCTTATTTAATATACATCCGTGGAATAATCTGCATATTTTGTACCTTTCTTTTGGGTTTCTATAGGTAACGCATTTCATCAGTGAAAGCAGGATTTTTTTTGGCAAAATATCGAAAATGTGGAATTTAGTATTTGTTTTGACTCACACAGTCGCGGCGGAACCTCCTTAAGGTAGTTTGAGCGAGATATTCCCCTAGTCATAACAGATACCATACTCGAATTTTATTTTTTTAATTTCAGCTTCCGTTAGAAGTATGAAGTAAATATTGTAATATTAATGGCGCAAAAATATAGTTATATGTGTCAAAATTCTCAGTAATTAAATAAATATATCAACATAAGTTTCTAACTTGACTTATTTTTTCACGCCGTACGATGAAAATGCCTAAACAACTGATGTTTTTTTTGTTGCGATTCTGTATGAATTACTGCGGTGTGTAATGGATTACATTTTTACTAGTTAGGAAAATATACAAACTAAACACCGTTAGTTTTCTGACGAACTCTAGGCGTTATACATTCCTAATTTTTCAATATTCTCTCTCTGAAGCGCACAGCCGTATTCTATGCAATGCAAAAAAGCTTAATACTTTACGGCAAATAGCTCGAAAAGTAGTTCGGCAAGAGGATAGAATTTTGATATAATTGGAAAGATGAGTTTTTTTTTCTTCAAAAGTAGATCAAATTCATCAAACTCTAGGTGAAGGGATATTTCGCTCAAACTACCGTAAGTTCGTTCATTGGCAAAACGGAATGCCTCTTCTCATGGGGGAGGGAGGAGAAAGGGGTTGAAGTGCCGTCGTTCATTTCATTCCGATGTCCCCGGTTCGACTCTCTTCACCCCGTCCTTCGCACTCATGGCTGGTCTCCTTTAAATCCCCCGCTATATCTCTCCGGGTCCTTCCGTAACCCTCTCTTGTGATTCACCAAAATATTCGACTCTTGAGTAAACCTCCGAAATGCGATAATGAATGACTACCGGATCTTATTTACTTTAAAGGTTTGTACGAGATTTTGAATTCATATTTCAGGGAATGATTTAGACTTCTCTGTGTTTTGTGTTTTTGAAATAATATTTACCGCTTCACGTCCTTTGGCAGAAATTAGGTAGCTGGAGCGATTCTTGTTTATGTATAGACTTGCGTGAAGCATTACATACGTGTTCTCATTAGTAATTTCTATAGATAAAAGTGAATAATAAGGCATCATACCGGGTAGGTGTTTTGGGTAATTCAATACTATTTTTACAACTAGCCTTATGGAACATGACATACCTATATTTCGTAACAATTCGATTAAATATGTACAGATTTTTTTTCTAAACGCGAAATAATATATTTCTTATTCATATAAATGATGCTAATGAATATCAAGCTGAGTCCATTTTCGAAATCACATATTTCAATAAAATTTCGTCTAAATGTCGAATACCGATCCGAAAACTCGTCATAACATGCTTTAATAAAGGGAAAAAATTAATATATAATTAATTCTTGTATAATTTCCAATACTGCCTGTTCGGTGAGTTCCAACGCATAAACATGCACTTACATGAAATGTGGTGCAAGAATGTATTTCGACTTACCTATGAAACTGCTAAAAAAATGTACCCAATGACCCACGATATATAAATACTTGTAACATCCATGCGAGCTGTTAGCCGTAATACATCCTTCAAAATACATTGATTAAGTGTTATTTTTTCCAAAATAAATTTTCTCAGTTGTATCCAAGTCCGTATCCGTGTTCGTGGTTGAAATTATTTGGATATTTTGCAATTTAATTTCCTTCTCTCCAGAGTCTTTGATGATTTTGGTCTTCTCTTAACAGTAGCTTCGTAATTTCAAATTGAATATCATGCCATTCCATCACATAACTAAAGACAGCAGTCTTTTTCCTCATGGAATATACAAAAGATACTCAAAATGAGTCTCCCTTCAAATATACCTGAACTACATCGATTTACGCCTACCTCTTAGCAGTAATTAATGAGCTCGACAAGGATATACGTACGCTCAATGGGATCCTTACTTAACCTGATACACTTTATGTTGACAGTCGGTACTGATAATGGGCTGCTCCCAAAACAGAAAAAACACCGCATCCGCAAAGCTGCAATGCGTCACGACGCGTTCCACGGTCGACCGGCATCGTCGAAAAGCGACATCGCATGCGTATCACGCGATATGCAACGAAATAACGGAATGATAACGTCACTACGAGGCAAAGGTGGCTGCTCATGAAGGAGGCTACTCTCTGGCGACGTGGCAACGTGGCTGAATTAAAGAGGGAGATAGCATTACGAGGGAAAGGGATAGAGAGAGATATACGTTGAAGGAGAAGGATCTTCGGTAGGACGGAAAAGGTTTTACACCGGTGGGGGAAGGATGTGAGGAGAGGTATATAAGTAAGGGGATGTTTTCTCATGGGGTTCGTCTCACTTCCCATGGGCTGCCGTGCAGAACAGGCGACGTGGGATGAAGAACAGGTTTACGTCGCAGCTTGTTTATTTGCATAGCGTTTGTCTCCTTCACTCTTTAAGACAGATAAGTGGAGAAATGTATTCTTCCTTTCCTTCCTCTGAGGCTCCCATGCAAATTAGTACGTATCTCACAACTCCCTCTCTCTTACAATTTTCCTACTCCACCGTCGAGAATCCTTCTGTAAATTAATTCCCTTAGGGTCGTCGCTTAACGAATTTTCGCGAATTCTTCGAACTGCCTTATCTTAACACAGAAAACGGCTGCGATTGCACCGATAATAATTAGCCCCAGTCGCGAGGATGGGAATAGCGAAAACAAGATCTCTTCTAGAAATGAATTATGTACGTAAATTACCGAATTAGAGAAGTTGCAACGGATTCCAGCTATATTTACATAAGGATGCAGCGATAATATTATGTTTCAGAGAGGTGATCCTAGATTTTCCATTATATTATAGATCAGGTCGCAGGTTAAGGCGCTAACTGCATCTTTTAGGTAAATTCTAAGCCGATCTTCCTTACCAAAAATATTTTCCAGCCTCGTCACATAATGGCGCATTTTTATCGCAAACAAAATATTGGAGTGATGGAAAGCATAACGGCCAGGTTTGATGTAACATGTACTGCTCACTCTGCATCAGAATATCTGACATCTAGATTGATGGGTGGTCATACTGCCTGGTTTTTGGGGCCTAGGTGCAAGACTTCACCAGCCGTCGTTTTTCACCTTAAAGTTATTCCGTCACCATAATCTACCACTGGAATTAAATTTTTCTGATTTCATTCAATATTGAAATAGCCACTCAATATCTATCATTCCTATTGACAGTCATATTTATTGCCTTCGCAACATTGGCACTCTTGATATCTGTTAATACACAGAGAGAAGGAGAATAGGTATACAATTGAATATGACTACGAACAACGCGACGCCTAAGTTGGAGCCATTTCGTTGTGCGTAGCCATATTCGGCTTAATGAGGTTCCGCTGCGACTGTGTGAGTCAAAACAAATACCTACTAAATTCCATATTTTTTCTATTTTGTCCAAAGAATCCTGCTTTCACTGATGCAATGCGTTACCTATAGAAACCCAAAAGTAAGGTACAAAATATGCAGATTATTCCACGAATGTATTTTAAATGAGCACTTTTTTCCAGCCATAGGAGCCGACTGCAACGCCATTTCCTACGAATTACTGCATTTTGACTTCAATTACGGCAGTAAATCCCTAATTAATAAAAAATGAGGCGGTAAAATGCCTATATTTTATTTTTATTAAATTTCTCTGGATTATTTCCTTCATATAAAAAGTTTTTCGCAATAATTGCATTTATATTTTATGGAAAAATACTATTTTTCCTCGTGTTTCGCTCATTCCCCCATTGAACACCACGTAATTTCAGGTTCAATTATAGAATAAAATAGCGTGTAAAGGTATTATTTTGTTGTTCATATCAGATAGAGGACAGCTTTTTCTACAAGTAGACAGAATATGAATAAAATGACATTTAAGTCATTTTACGGTGGAACCACCTTAAGATAAATTTGAGAAATGGCAAAGAACTGCAGACCGACCTCAAAACGTCACGAGACCCAGCAACCAGTGTAAGTGACGCAATCATTACTCGCGTGGCATCACAAGCCACGTCCCATAATGAAATCGCTTAATTTCTCTGGGAACAAAAAATCATTGCAGGGTATCGTGATAATTCGGTATTCTTTATTCAACCTAATTAAATTTACAGCTTCGTTTACATAAGTTTCGAGGGTAGGCCGGAGGTTTCAAAATTCAACTACTCAATGGCCAAAGTTAAGCAATTTCATCATTCCAACTTCGGGGCTAATCAAAGTCACACCACAAACCTCAATCCAGAAAGTTTAACTATCTAGTATAAAAAACATTAAAAATCATTATATATATAAATATTGTCACCCGTTATTAGTACAGGGGGGTTATTTTGTAATCTCACTTTAGTGAGAATACGTCATAAAATGTCACTTTTTCGCAGTTCAACTCCGCCACCCATGCGGCGTGACCATCTTCGGATCTCAAGCGGTGAACTGCCGGTCATGTGCTGGTCTTTAAGACGATTCATCCGCTCTGATCCGTATCTTTCGACTCTTGATCCGTTTCATTATCTCCGCCTGCCATTAGTTCCATCTCACCTGTCATAAAGAACGTGACATGGAGCCACCATCGTTTCCACTTGAAGCTTGAGTTGGAAAATAAACAAGGGCGCGAAAGATACAAACGACTTGAAATCGTATTGTTGTAATTTTCTAAATGTGAATAACTTCAGAATTTTCATCTCCAATATGTTGCGCACTTGAAGGTAAGCTTTGTTTGAAATGCTTATGTTATTATTAGCTTGAATTATCTGTGTATATATTTCGTATCAATATTTCCCAAACAATGTTGTTGATACCTTCGTTTTCTAATTAGATGCACTTAATTTTTTTATACATATTGAGTGATCGCTTACATGTCGCTTGTAGTTTTGACTGTATTTAGAATTTCGTGGTATGTACGGTGTGAGATATATTCCGTAAGATGTTGAGCAATCTAGGTGGAGCAAACTAGTCTCGGCATCTTTTATTTGATATAAGGTAATGGAAACTTCGACAGTTCACGAACCGTTCGTGAGCCGATCATTGAGAGAGGGAAACGGATCTCTCGCCTTTCCACTAAGAGTCACTAAAAAGGTGAGATTGCAAAATAACCCCCCAGAGGGATTATTACACAACATCCATGTCAGTACGCAAATTTGTGATACAATATATTTATAGATGCAGTATTTGGAGTTTTTTAACTTCCGATCTACCCTCGAGACATACATTAATCGTGATAAGTTTTCATTGCATAACAAAATTACATTCATCGTAAGAAACTTTGGCACACTTTCAGAAATGTGCCAAAATGGACAAAAAATCACCAGATACAACATACGGAAAGGACAATGGAAAATCAAAAATACAGTTACGGCCATATGTCCTTGGCAATAACCCAATCCTCTTTCTCTTACGGAACAGGCTTAACATTTTACTTCCACTTCCAACAATTTATGAAAAATGTTTTTTTCTTTTAAAGTGGTCCCTGGAGGGATGCCACGAAAATAACTCCAAAACACATAACTCAAATCCTTCCGAGTTAAGAGGCGCGCGAGTCCTCTAATTTATTTAATTTTATGTAAACGAGGATACGATAGAGCTTCAAGGGTTCGTTTATATCGTTCCTTACATTACATCTAATGCGTGAACGACGTTCTCTTTTCTGAGGGAAGGGCACATTCCGTATGCGGTCTGCAACCTCCATGATATGTATATATATCAAGAGCTAATAGAGACAGGAAACCAAAACTATTTCTTTTTACACTCTTTTTTAATCCCATCGACCCCCTGGCAATGAGCCATGCGAGTCGAAAATTTACTCCTCTCTCCCGAGGTCCGTTAACTACTTCGACCGAGAACGAATGACCTCTGAGATTTAAAGGAAAACTTTTGATTGCTTTGTGACGGCCGTATCAAACCACACTCCAAATTCAAGCACGTATCCCTCGTATAAATACTCCTTTCCTAGCGAGAAGTACCAATCCAATTGCAGTTACACGCTCCCTTGCGAGCTAGATGACGCTTCTGCGAGCCAGTTGAACATAAATTCCAGCAAAACCTTTAAAAAATCAGACTCACACGCCGAAATAAAAAACTTAGACGTGGCCAATTCACACCTTTGGATAAGTGAGCGAATCGAAGGATTGATAAAGTTGTATCAGGGTGGGTATTCAATGGCAAGTGAATTCCATAAGTTTCTCCAGCAAGAACATTAAACTCTGATGAAATATTTTTCATAAGTTGGTGAAAAGCCAGATTGAGGGCCGTTTACACTAGCAACAATACCTAAGCTTCTTCAAGTGACTTACCAAAACTTTTGTAGTGTGTAAAGTAATGTGGAATTGAAGAATCGCTTACTCCTTTAATTCACGTCGAAGGTCGCTTGCTACAAGTAACTTGCGCAATAAACTTGTCAGAATAAGCCCTCCTTCAGGACTTATGTGGACGGAATTCGTACATTACGAAAGAAAGAAGTCTTTGCAGTTTCTATTGATAAATGTTACATGATAGTAATAATGTTTTTCCACCGATGGACGTTTTGTAATAAAACTAGTTGAAATGCCTGCTGAAACAGGTTATAACATAGGCGAAATAGCCAAAAGTAATGAATAAAGTCAATAATTAACTAGAAATTAATGAGTGGTTTATTATTTTTAATATAAACAATATTCGTAACTATGGAAAACAAAATAAAATATCTAAATTTCAGAGATATCTTTGTTCACAACATTTTTGGTGAGGCAGGTGGAGCTGTTATAGGTGTAGCGAAACTTGGTGGCACTCGCTTGTGAAGATCGTAACCTAAAGGAAGGGAAAGCGTACATGAGATGTGGGATGAAGCGGCCGAGCCTTTTTCCAGAGGACACTGCGGGAGTCCTTCGATAAATTTGCCCGCTCATCAACGCTTGGTTTAAGGTACGTGTTGTCTAATCCTTCGCTGGTGAGTGCCATCAAGTTTCGCTATACCTATACCAAGCAGTTTCCCTTATGTATATTTTGAGAAATGCCCGCACCATGTGTCAGTTAGTGGAAAACGTATATGGGAGCTTGCTTGCCATCAATTGGCGGACATCTGAATAACTTCACTTAGCTAATGAATTATACGTAGCTACGCATAGCCTTTTATAGTAGACTGAAAGATGGTATCCGTTGAACTGCAACGTGAAGAAGAAAATAAATTGTTTCATAGGATTAAATGAGCCCTACCAAAATGACACGTAAAATGCTTATGCTCAACAGTAGTCATTAGCAACACATGGAGAGGTTGGGATTTTAATACCCTGTATAAAACTCTTTGTAATTCTGTTTTATGCCTTCTAAGCCATAAGTTCCTCGTGCATTAAGTTCCCATTTAAAGTCTAAGCTGCGGTTGCCAAGTAAATAAACATTTATACTGTTGAAGTCGTACTAAAATGGTCAATTTAGGAGCAAAAAACTCAAATTGTACGCAAAAGAAAAGCAAACACGAAAATCGAATGCAATTAATTAAAAATTTAATTCTATTAGCCATCCGATACCAAAACTGTCAAGCCTATATCATAAGTGCAAGTAATAAAAAAATAAATAACCGTTTCTATGCAACGAATTCAATACTTTTCTTCGGGAAGTATAATTTGGCTGAAAAATGTCCCACATAGGTGCCCCTGGGGTTATAATTTATTTCTTCTAATATATTCTAATAATGCTTCTAGGTCTTAAAAAAAACATGTGTACCAAATTATTTTAGGAACCCTCAAGGGGTTGTCTATAGCGTTCAAACAAACTGAATTTAAATTTTATAGACATAGATAGGGCTTGAAAATGATCTAGGACATCGAAACCGGTCACATAAAATATTTTTTCAGTGAAAAACCAAATGAGTTCCTCTTTAGTGAATCAAAGGATGCTTGCGCGAGTCAACATCCAATTATTCCTGGTGATTTACCGAGGCTATTAAAAACGCGTCGTTCCTGCAAAATGGTAACAACAAACGTGCACTACAGCGAAAGGATACGAATGTTGAATTTCCCTGTAATAATGATGTAATCAAACCGAATCAGCGCAAATGCAATGGACAAACAGATTTCCCTAATCACTACCACCGCCTATGGACGTTAATTCAAAATTTCCCATCAATTATTACGATAAATGCATTTGAGTGTACGCCGCCGCTGCAAAGTGCTGGAAATACTTTTGCGTTGCTGAAACAAACAATGATTTCGTCACATAATGCCTTCCATTCGGCATAACTTAAAATGCATCATCTGCGGCCCCACCTCCGTGAGGATAAATTTTCGTTTCATTGCGTCATCACTCTAAACATTTGTCCAAACAACGCAATTATGTTTAGTAACTTCCCAAAACGGCCTCGCAATTAGCCTGAAGCACACCATTTTCAGATGTTATTTGATCCACATCGTTCATTCGATTGCTTAAACCAATGATGAGACATAAATGTAATTCTCCGTTCTTTTTAGTTACCATCAAATTGATTGCAACGGGATTATGGGTGAGAAAGACAAGGATATCATCTCAATTGCAAGTGAAACGAAAAAAAAGGAATGGATAAATTGCGTGTAAATTTCCATTGGCTAAAGCAAACGCTTTCATTATAATGTAGGCCTCAATCTTATTACATTATCATCAGATGGGAAAGTGAGTCCATCTCTACCCGCAGCATTCAATTATTTAAACACCCAATGATTACCCTCCATAGGGCTTTAAATATATTTCCTTTATTCACTAATGATATACTTATAATTAAAAGCATAAAGGCTCGTTCACAACAACTAAAATTGGCGTAACTTGACTTATTCTCTCGTCGAAGGCGAACCAGGGCGCGAAATTTCTAACCAATCACAGCGTACCATTGCCAAATTCGATCTTACAATCGATTGGTGAGGCCTATCGATAGTGTGAATTTCGAGAGTTGTAGTAAGCTCCCCCGAAACAGCTCAGTTGATATGTGAAGAGAGCATGCCATGCTATTGGCTGGAATTAAGAGAAAGTTGAGCTGAGCTCAACTCCAGGCTACGCCAAGTCAAGTTACGCTGCTTTAAGTCGTTGTGAACTAGTAGACGCTATTCTCAAGGTCTTAACTCTCTGGCGTTGCGCCGAGTCAAGCCAAGTTAAGTTGTTGTGAACGAGCCTTAATATATGGGCATTAAGTTTTGCAAAATCCCGATTGAAATCCATCATTGCTGGGAAAAGCGCTTCTTGCACAAAAAATGCGCAGAAACTGAGATGAAGAATGCGCTTCGCTTCTTTTAGCTGGTACCACACGACGCTGGTGAAACTTTCAAGACCCAACACTTGGCAACGAGAGAAGCCTCACTGTTACTTCAACAATCACTGATTGCACACTACACCACGAAAACCAAAAGCCTAGATCAAACAAGTCACCTACCTACTCGATTCGCGGAACAAATTTTAGAACGTACATCTTGTTTATCGTACGGAAAGATTCAAACTTAGCCTACTATTCCCCGTAGCATATATCACCATCGCGCATATTCCGTGAGACCTTAACATTCCCGTAAATCAAAGCCCGATGCGCGTCTCGACGACATTTTACGGCCGACGGGAAAAAGGGTTCACAAAGTACGAGTTTATGACCAGCATACATGTGATTCCACTCTCGAATTCCCCTGAGACAAAAAAAGAAATAAAACGTCGAACTCGCATATCCACCCATCTTGTCCCACTTTTTATATGTTCTTGACGCATAAGCTTGAGGCCTGCGAAGTCAAAATTACTCATGAAGAATGTAAATGATACTGGTAGGGATAGTCTACATGTCCACGCATGACATATAAGCTGTCTTCAACATCGCTCGATAGACATGTAGTCAGGTGGTGACCTATTTTAAGGCGTCTCTTTTTTTCGACATAAACGGCGCTAACACCAGTCTCGTATCCAAGGAGTATTAATTATTAATTCTATCGTTTTCCCGAGCATATTCTTCTCCCGTAACTCATCTTAAAACGCAGAGTTCTGAGAAAATGATGTTCAGAGGTAAAATAAAAGCCTTGCCATTATTTATACACTCGTGTTACAAGTGGCTAATAAAGGCAACCGTCCTTCAATTTATTACGCCGATATAATTCTAATTTCCTCTCTTATAACGAGTCACATTAGAAGTTACATAGGCTTAAAAGCAAATATGGTTGAAGCAAGGAAAATATATATTTCCTCTATCAATACTTAACGTCATATACGTGAAACAGGGTTATAAAGAAAATTAAAACAATTCATCTTAGTTTTTTAGTCATTACTGCAATACATTGACTGCAATTACTGAATGCAGAAAGAGTGTGATAGATAAGTCACTAAGTTTGACTTCTCAAGTACATAAAAGCAACTTACGTAAAAATATAATCTGTAAAATTATAATCTTAAAAGATCTTAGGCTTTCCCGGCGAATAATATTAGTAAAATCTTCTTTGGTTTTCCACTCGGCAATCAGTCTCAGCCCTGATGACGATGAGGGAGTCACTCGTCGAAACGTTGGCCTTTAAAAGCCTTACCCGGTGGCAAACCCGAGAAGATTTTACTAATATAATCTTAGTTTAACCTGCAACTTCTTCGCCCTTAACGTTTTAATCTTAGCACTTTATAGTCTGACCATTTCCAATTCGGTAAATCATGGCAGACTGGCCAACTATGACATGTTTAATTTATTGTTTAAAGCAGGACTAAAATAGGTACCGATAAATGGCTAGTTTGTTTAAATTGTTTTTCTTTTTCCTTCTATTTTGAGCATTATTTTACAGGTGAATTCTCACATTATGATTACCTATTATCAATTTTGACCTACTTTCTAAAACCCTGTCACACAAAACCAAATTTAGACTCTATAAAACAATAATATCCCCAGTACTACTCTACGGATCCGAAACGTGGAGGCTGTCAAAGAAGGATGAGAAAAAACTAATAGTGTTCGAGAATAAGATATTGCGAAAAATCTATGGGCCCACATACGAAGATGGACAATGGAGAAAAAAACACAACAGAGAAATCAGGAATCTATAAAAACATCCAGGCATAACAAGTGAAATAAAGGCAAGAAGAAAGAAGGTGGGCTGGACATATTCTAAGGAAAGAGGAGGGATGTTTGCTGAAGGAGGTACTGAATGGGATTCCTGAAGAAAGAAGACCCCGGGGAAGACCACGACTAAGATGGTGGGACCAAGTGAGAACGGATATGCAAAAGATTGGAGCAACAGAAAGAGAGGCAGAAGATCGATCCAGGTATGGAGGGGATTTGTTGATGCGGCTAAATATCGCCTAAGATGCCCTGATGTAAGATACAGATGGCCCTGGGAGTAAGAGTAAGTAAGAGTAAGAGAAATTTTGACCTACACTTAACTAACTTTTTGGCACCAAACGTACGATAAACGGACATGGATTGATGTCGTCACCAGCATCACTAACGAGCAATGAGCATAGACTGGGATGTGTTAAATGTATAAAGGGTTATATGTGGACCTACTCGAGCGAAAAGATGGGATTTTTCGTTTGCTTTGACTCGCGTAGTTGCGATCCAACTTTCACTATTTTTAAATCGCAATTTTTAGGAGGCCTCGGTCGCGTGAAAATTTCAGGGAGAAAAGGGATATGTATCCTTTATTCAAACCTCCCTCGAATAGTATCCCCATGAGCACCATCTCTGTTCCGTTTCCTTAACCGATACGGAGGAAATGAAATGATGCGGACAAACCTTTTGGCGATGCGAGGGGGGGGCCTGCAATGGAATTCCTCGCCCCGGGCGGAGCCGTTAAAAAGCACGGCGGACGGTGGAGCGTCTCTCTTGTCAGTCCACGGCGTCCATTTGCGAGAGACAATAACCCTTCGGCGGCGGCGGCGACCATTGCAACGAACACTCCACTCAACAAACGGGTCGCTATGACGAATGTGTCGAAGCTGTGTTTCGATTGCGCTCTCTTACCTGTGAAAATAAAAAAAAGAGAAAAGGCAAAAATGAAACATTAATGTCACGTACCGAAGGTTTCGAAAAATGACAATGAAAACAAAATGACGGAATCGCGAGAGGCAATAGTTCACCGCTGATTGTTTCGTGAAACGCCAGAAGAAGAGCGCACCTCCCAATTAAAGAGTACCACCGCTAATGGCATTTCACGGCGTTTATTCCGATTTGACTCCGCGGACTCGCGTAGCAAAACGCACTAAATGGCCGTGACGAGCCAAGTGACGTTCGGAAAAATAAAAAATAACACACGATCGAAAAGCGAACGCACTGGTTAAACGAGGGCGCACGACAAAGGATGGCATGTACGAACGTACATTACACGTAACGTTTCCCGGAATAACTCCGGGGACAATAAAGATCCCTTGCAATTAATTTCCCAGGCAACGATCGCGAAAGGTTTTTCCCCGGACAAAAACCTCCCATAGGAAACGCCAATATTTATTGGAACGATTCCTGGAAGCGAAAAAGTAGCAAAATTTTACGGTGCATCATACAAAAATACCTAACTGTTAGCTGTATGCAGTGGAAAAAATCAAGAAGATTGGAGTCATAGCTCATTGGGTATGCAAATAGACCGTGACTTCAGGAGTCGGGCTTGAACCCTCGGCAGCAATGTTCTTTTTACAGTCCTAGTTTGCAGTTCAATATAATTGTCTATTAACGAGGTTTTCTCTACAAGGCTTTATTTCATCTCGTAGGACTGCGAACGCATCCTTAAATATATATACACTAAAAATCCGCATGGACTGAAAGTAATTTAAAAAACTGTTCTCCTTTAATCTTTCACTAAGAAAATATTACGGAAAAAAACTTTTTAAAAAATTCCAAGTACCAAGAGGATATTTATTAAAAGCATATTTAAACCACTCAAATAAATACAGAAGCAAAAATGAGGCGATTACGAAATAAAAACGAGAATAAAATAAAACGAAATGCCTTTAAATTTGATGATGGCATACCTCCCACCGCAAAAAAATTCAGATATATGAAAACATATATAAAGCATATTCATGCTCTATGAAAATTATGAGAGCGGAAAATTAAACGGACAGCAAAACGAACCTGAAAAACATTAAAAGGTTTATAAACTCCAAACCGACGCCTCTCCAAACATTTCTGTACCTACCTTTCGTTTCACTCACACGCAATAAAAGACTTTTTTTTCAATCCCCAGGGGTTACATTCGCCCGAATATTTTGCCTTTTAGCGAGAGACGGCACAAAAGATATTTCAAACATTAGCTCCACGAAATATTTACGCATTGTCCCTGGTTAAGTTCGTTATTTTTCGGAGACGAACGAGAGCTGAAGTCATCGCTAAAATGAGAATAGGAGGATTGGATGGTAAATAATAAATAAATAAATTTTATTGGCTCTAGGAGCATATCCTTTGGAGCCTATGTAAGTACATAAACACTCGGACAGAGAAAGTACTACATTAAAATAAATCATAAAACACTCGGTATAATGAACAAAGATAACAAAATCATAAAACACTCGGTATAATAATAATGAACTGAAAAACAAAGATTACAAATTCTTATGTAATTCATATATCATATTTCATCAAAGACAAATGAAAACAAACATTAATAAAAAAGATTTCCAAAATTACGCAGTAATCTCTATTTTCAACTTTCGACTTCACAATAGTAATTTTCAACATATATAATTTTTAGTGATTTTCAACAATACAAAATTATACAATAGCTATACAAAAATCGAAATAAATTTGATGAACACAAAAACCCATAAACAGCAAGTTCCTCATGCTGATACAATTCAAGTTTCATGAAAATAAAATGAGAACGAACATTTTTTTAAATTATTAACTGATGTGATATCCTCCAACTCTTGATGAATCGAATTCCATACATATCATGAATTGATGTAAAATGAATTGTGATACATAGTAGTTTTGTGACAGGGTACAATTAATTTATTTTTATTTCTGGTATTCCTTGTTTTTTTCATTGAATTATCTCATCTCTGAGTAAGGTTGGAAAATGTAGGAAGGAGTTTCAGTTTTTAAAAGTTTGTACATGAAGAGTCCCATTTGAAATTTTCTTCTTTTTTCAATTTTTAACATTTTTAATTCATTATAATATGGTGTGATATGCTCATAATAAGAAATATCGCACACATAAGGCAAGACACAATTTTGAATGTTCTGTAGCTTTGATATCTGACATTTTGTAATGTTCGACATCACCAAGGAACAGTAATCAATATGAGGAATCAATAAAGCATTTGCTAATTTGAGTCTCAATGATAACGGCATTAGGTTACGAAAGCATTTCAACTGGTGCAAAGTTTTAACTACCTTATTAGAGATGCATGCTATGTTTTCATCCCAGGTAAGTGTTTTGTTTAGAATAACGCCTAAATCTTTAAACTTATCAGAATAATCTATTTCTACATCTTGTACTTGAATTTTAGACAGTGAGTCGATGATTATAGAAGACAGGACCTTGGCACTGGTAAAGGTAAACTATGGTAAAAATGGTATTGGTGGAGTTGTGGAGAGAAACCCGGTGTCGGGATTAGCCTACCCTTATCGAGAGAGCCAAGGAGTTTTAAAGTTCCATCCAAAAGACGGAGTGATACACTTATAAAAGCTTATAAAATATATTTGATATCTATTTTACTTTCACCGGGTAAAATGAGACTGGTCCCCTATTACCCCTACCCAGTGCTTAGCTTCATATCATAAGTACAATTTTACATCTTTGAAATCATGACTTGACAGTTTTGCACTGAATTGATACAAGTGAAGCACTGAAATTTTCTACATTGCTATGCAATGATTTTGCATCATTTGCTTTGACATTTGCCACACTATAGGTTCATTTCATTTATTTCAAGTTTTTTTCAATTGGTGCAATAACAATTAGATTTTTGGTTTGGAATGGATATTCCAATGAAAAATCTGCCGCCAGTACTGTAGCTAACTCACCAATCCGATCCCCGCATTACGCACAACCTGCTTACCTATTGTATGCCCTTAACTACAAATGTCTCACTCGAACAAAACTGACGTTTAAGATTACAGTCCCACCGGATTAAGGAGTCCGAGGCCCTGAGGGCTGAGATTGGACATCTCAGAGGGAGATGAATAATTCACGAAGCCGCTCGCGGGGCTGCTTGGATTAGGCACAAGACCCCTGTCCCCCGGCTTTAAGCTGCGGCCGAACTTGCCACGAACTCACATCGATGGGTTTCGGATCATAGCGGTCATGAAGCCATTATACCGGCAGTAATCAGAGCAGCAGCGCAAGCGATGAGAACCCAGACCCTCGCAAACCACGGGGAAACAGAGAGGAGAGAGCTGGACCGAGCCGGCGGCGGAGAGAGAAAGGAATCGCAGTAGGATGTAAGTCCATTGAGGTTGGGAGCGACCCTGATAGCCTTGGAAGGTGGAATCCTACTTAGGAAGCCTCCTCCCTTGTAAAGGAGGGTCCACTGACTTTTCGGCGAAGATTTACATAGGAAATTGGTATTGGTCGTTCAAAAATTGTGATTTTGGAATCCCAATATTTAAAAATATTGATATTGGCACCAATATATTGGAAAACCGCCCAGCCCTAAACCGGGGGAGCCGGGGTAGCACACCAATGGAGAGGGGATGGTAGGAATGAACGCGAAACGTGAGGGCGGGGCAGTAGAGGTAGATAGGAGGTAGAGGTAGGTTTCAAGAATAGAGCAAATGGCAAGTAAATTTAAATTACTGATTATCCAAATTGTCAATAAAAGCAAAGAAATTTAGACTATAATGACGCAAGAAATTTAGACTGCAATGCATGCATTTCCAATTCAGTCGTCAAGGTGACAATCGACAGGGAGTGTTTAAAACCTCGTAAACGCGCGCAGTGATGATTCTGGTTTCCACCGAATTTCGCACTTTAGGCATTGGTAAATGAGATGAGGTCATTACAAAGGTATGTGTCGAATACGGAACTTGACATAAAATGGTTTAAGATAGCGGTATTAGCGCAAGGATGAGGAAGATCCACCGGATTAGTGTAATAAAACATTTTATAGAAAACATTACAGTGCAGTTGGACCATTGGTTGAACATTCCCTAACATTCTTCCGTAACATGAAGAAAACAAGCAGGATTTAGGCGTCTGGAAAGAGTTAATGGGCCCGATTTTACCTCTGAAACGGACGACATTATCTTACTGCGCACTAGTTTCCGAGGATTAATCACTCACTTTCGATGGACACCTGGATGACGACCAAAATGCATGCATAGGAGTCTAAATTTCTGAATTTCTCTGCTTTTATTGACTATTTGGATTGATCTAAAATTTAAAAGAGGAAAAGCAGAAGAAGAAGAAAGAGGAGATATCCCATAAAAACTCTCCCGATTTATTTAAACCAGCTCTACATATTTTGAGGCTACACAACAATTTACCCCTCGTTTTGATGCAATATCTTTGTTAAATCTGTGGTAAGATGGCTAAATATGATATGTCCGTTTTCTGCGAAATTAAGTAATGCATATCGTTGCATTCGTAGTGCTAGTACTATTGGATTTGGAAAGTTAAAAAAATTGATAACAACCATTTTATACATCTTTTACGAAAAGGTAAGACCTAAACTTTGAGATTCTGATTATTCAGACCCTACTAAACTTTAAATTTCCTCTCCTGTAAAATTTTCAAAACATGACATATCATATTTAGCCATCTTAACACAAAAATTATAAATATTAATTTTTTTATTTTTCTTTATGGTTGCTAATCCTGCTTTATGGAAAGGAGCAGGAGGTTCGACGACTTTTGAGCGGAGAGGGGGGAGTGATAGAGAGGGGAGAGAGAGAGAGTCCTTCTTATTAATGTGCCCCCGTGTGCCGCCGCCGGTAAATAGCTCGCGCGGCATATTTCGCGTAGGAAGGAAGGAGAGACGTGAAGAGGGATGGTTGTTAATCGAAGCGCATTCAACCCCTTCACAGCACACTCACATTCAACCCCCCAACAGCCTCCTCCTTCTCCCTCCTACACTCGTGTCTCACCAACATCCACCCCCCCTCTCACGACTTCCAACTCAAAACCCTGCCCCCTTCCCGTCAGTTCTGCCCTTCCTTCCTTCCTTCCCTCCCCACTCATCCCTTCCAATTCCAGCAAATTGGAATGCTCGCCCGTGCGGAAGGGAATGAGAGGAGGAAAGGGCGAAGGGAGGAAGACACCTACTGAGAGACAACCAGCACAAACACCCCCTACCACCCACCTCGTCGCCCGCCGTCGCGGTGCAGCCGCCGCCTCTCTCACTCTCTTCCGTCCCACCCCCACGTCTTTGCGCCCCTCCCACACCTGCCCCCAACACCACCACCCCGCCCCACGACACCTATCTCTCTCTCGACTTCACAGTCAAAATATTTCACATTATACCTACTCCTCCCTCACGCAGTCCGTCAAGCCGGCCGGCCAGGGGCACGGAGGCAAATCCCGAGCGACACATCCCACTGAGACATGCGGGGTTAGGGCCGGGCAGTTTTCAAATATATTGGTTCCAACAATATCATTATATTTAAATATTGGGATTACAAAATCACAATTTTGGAACAACCAATGCCAATAAATATCGGTGGTCGGAAAAAACAATACTTGTAATTGGAATATTGTATATATTGAACGTTCTACGGCCGTTGAACAGTTGAAAGAAAATAAATTCCCCAAGGCCGTACTCTTTACTGGGCGAAAAAGGGGGGGGGGTGGGAAGAAGGGATGGATAGGGTGTTGGAAGGTTAGTAAGGACGTTAACAGGGTAAATATAGTAAATGTAAACTAAAAACAAAAGAACACACGCATACGCACAAGCTCACTCACTCACCTAGCAGATTTGCCAAGGGGACAATTTCCGCGAAGGGTCTAATCACGCACAAAATCAGGTTTGTGAAGTTTTCACTTACGCCTGTGACCCACTCACACTAGTAAAAAAGGTTTTTACTAGAGTGAGTATTTTACTAGTTTTACTATTAAAAATATTTTATCTGGTTTTTGGCCTTTTTTACTAGTGTGAGTGGGTCACAGGCGTAAGTGAAAACTTCACAAATCTGATTGTGTGCGTGATTGGACCCTTCGCTTAAATTGTCCCCTTGGCAAATCTGCTAGGTGAGTGAGTGAGCTTGTACGTATGCGGGTGTTCTTTTGTTTTTAGTTTACATTTACTATATTTACACCGTTAAACGGTCAATGTCAGCTGCCTCAAATCTTGCCACCCTAAACAGAGTTACGACTTTCTTCGCAAAAATTGTGAAATATAGAAACCCAAATCTCCGCAATGCGTCCACGGACGCTATATTATCTTCACTGTCTATCAGCAGTCTCTCCCATTATAGACTTCAATCAGACATAAAACTAATTTACAACATCATTAATTCCTACGTAGACAGTTCCGATCTTATTTCTACCATCAATATCAGAGTACCTTCACGTCCTACCCGAACTAAGGGACTACTCCACATGCCCACACCCAGATTATCATTAATTAAACGTTCTCTTTTCTTCCGTCTCTCCTCCCTATAATAAATTCTCTCCCTACTGACATTGACCCCTTTTCTCTATCCCCTAAAAATTTCACTGACTTGGCCTCAACTCATATTTTCGGAAAAAACTATAAAATATAGTCAATAATCTGCAAATTGCTTTCATCTTGGCTTTGTTGTCTTTGTTATTGTTTGATATTTAGTTGTTAACGTGTGTCTCATTGTGATTTTTATATGTGCACTTTAAATTGGCAACATTGCTGTATGTGTACCATTTTCTTTAAAATAAAATAATATTAACGTCCTTAGTAACCTTCCAACACCCTATTCATCCCTTCTTCCCCCCCCCCTTTTCGCCCAGTAAAGAGTACGGCCTTGGGGAATCATATATATTATTAAAGAAAGGTCTTTTTCTGTCATTCCGTATATGCTCCGTTAATACTGCACCTACAGTGATAAATGAGGTATCATTTTAAACGTTGAATCACCGGCTTCTGACGAAAAATACAATCTCAATCTGAAATTTCACTAATTACCCATTAATTTGACTTAAACTTTTCGATAAACTCTCTTGCCTGTATTGTATTCATATGTTTTGTATATTTTTGCAAGAAAACAAGTATAAAGAAAGTACTTTATGATACACCTTCTTCTCTATTTAAAACCCAATTACACCGTTTCCTTAACATACTTATTCCCTGATAGCGTGAAAGTGCGATTTTTTCGCACGGGTTACCTAGTATTGTATATTGAAGAACCAATATTTGCATTAGGAATATTGAATATTGGATTACCAATGTTAAAAATTCAAGTATTGACTATTGGAACCCGATGAGGGGCTAGGAGGATGGTAGGAGAGCGGCCTAATCTTTGAAAACAGACTGATCACAGCGACGTCACGTCGGACAGTCACAACGGACCCTTTAAAATGGTGTCGGAGTCATCAGTGCGCCTTTCCTTTGATGTCTAAGTTTGTGCGAATGTTTCTTATCATACCTGCCGCAAGTTTGCCGTCGGAAAGACTTTTTAACACTGGCGGTGAGGTCATCACCGATACCAGAAATTTATTAACAGGAGAACATGCTGAAAAGCATTTTTTGTGCTAGCAATGTGAAGTATGTATGTACATGCCTGTGGCAGACTGATTGTTCATTTGAGCTGCGAGTTTGTTTCTGCAGAATTTGCAAACCGTTGTAATCCAGATAATTTTCCCTGTTAATATTGCTATGCTCAATATTTTCCAACGTACCAGTGTCGTTCTTATTTCATTATTTCCAATGTACAATATTTCCAATATTACAATATTCACAATATTACAATATTTCCAATATTTCAATATGCCAATATTTTCCAATATTCAATATTCCAATGCAGGTTATTGATATTGGTCCACTTTATGATATTGGATATTGGGATTCAAATACCGCACAGCCCTAGGCCGGGTGCATGGTATGGCGGTGCCGATCGTCCGGGCAACGCGCTAAATAATATGCACACTTATCGTGCGCGGTGCATAACATGTCGCGATTCGATGAATTTACATTGCGATATCTATCGACCGAGGACTTAGAATTATCGAATCGCGATAGCTATCTTGCGGTGCATGCGATGCATCGAAGTTTGACATAATTGTTTACGCAATGCTACGCGATATCTTGCGATTTTCGGCACCACACGAAATAATGAAAACAAGACATCGCAATGCAATATCAATCGTACTTCGATGCAATGAGTGACGATAATTAACGTTCGGTGCATGCGACGCATCGAATTATGATGTCGTTGGATAAGCGATGATGATCGATATCTTGTGATATTCGACATGTTGCGATACCATACGATTTTTTGGAATCACTGAAAACATGACATAATATAGAGCTAAAGCAACGCAATAACTTACACAAGACATCATGTGAGCTGACCGCGAAAGCCGGAAGATTGAATATTAAGGTTAGAGAGTAACACGTGAACATAGCTGTTCATACACTAAAAAAATTAGGTATACGGCCACTGCGATATCACATCAAGTCACACTAGTACGAGGTAAAAAAATAACGGGAATTTTTAAATTTCGTGGGCCTTATAATTCTGAGTTCCTGCCTTATGGTCGTACGGTCAATAAGGAATACTACCTGGAAGTTATGCGCCGTTTGCGTGAAGCAATCCGACGAAAACGCCCAGAATTGTGCCAAAACAACTCGTGGAAACTGCACAATGATAATGCTCCTGCTCACACCTCACTTCTTATTCGTGACTTTTTGGTAAAAAAAACAAACCTTTATTTTGCCTCAGCCACCGTATTCGCCGGACATGACCCCTTGAACTTCTTTCTATTCCCGAGGCTGAAGAGAACCATGAAAGGACGACGTATTGCCACCGTTGATGAGATAAAAACAGAATCGCTGAAGGAGCTGAACTCTAAATCGAAAAGTGATTTCCAGAAGTACTTCCAAGATTGAAAAAACCTCTGGTACAAGTGTATTACATCTAAGGGGGATTACTTTGAAGGGGATTAAATTAATATTGATTAATAAATAAGTATTCTTCAAGAAAAACGAAAATTCCCGTTATTTTTTTTTTGTCACACCTCGTACATTCGATGCATCAAATGTCTTTTTGTGATGCAAACTTAGTATTGTGAAACTAAATTAAAACCTGAATAGGTAACATAATTCCAGCTCCAAGCATCATTCACTCGTACACACAACAGTCAGACACAACATTGGGGGTGGGAAGGGGTTGGTTTGAAGGGCGGCTTCAGTGTTGGAAGAGAGTATCCAGATGCCGGGAAGTTTTTATGTCCCGGGGAAAGAAAATGCGGCGGCGACGTAACCGCGCCTCGCTTGTGTTTCTTTATGCATGCATGTATGCGCCTTGGCCGGAGTTACGTAAAACATTCCAATAATAGCCCCCGGTACCTATTTTCCTATTTACTGCGGAGAGTGCACTCCATGCCGGAGAGATATAGAGGGGGCCGAGGCAAAGCCCCACCCACTGAACCCCTGCTGGGGAGTCTATCGTCTCGTGGGACAGCGCACGAAACTGCCGTGAACCAACCGCAAGTCGGCCTCTCGACTCAATTCCTCAGGGGAACGACCAATTCATTCAAGTCTGGGGGTCGTAAAAATATGCTGCAAAGAGATGAAAATAAAAGAGTCGCCGATCCGCTAACAAGTTAACACAGGGATGTCGCATTTTAAAAGAAAAAGAAACTAGAACAAACGGCCGCTACCTTTTATCAATTTTTTTTACGTGAGGCAATCCGTAAAAAAGGAAACTCTTTCACATTAAATACGTAAATATTGTTTGAATATCACTCAGTTTTTGCTGGACATAATAACAAGGTTATCTATTTATAGAAGAGAATAATATATATTTTTTATATGAGGTGGATAGAAAGAAGGATACACGATTAAGAGCTTGGTATGGTGGGTGAGGAGAAGAAACTTCTCAGTGGAGATTAAAAAAAGACAAAGAAGGGAATTGGAGGAGGTAATGTAAAAGGCAAAGGGCTGCCTAAGGCTGTGATAGAGGAGAGGATGTTAGGCAAGTGTGGCAGGAGGAGAACAGGTTATATGGACCGGATGAAGAGAGGTTGGACGTATATTGGGATGAAGAAAGAAATATCATTGATAGACAGATTATAGGTGGAGACCTGCACAAGTGAAAATCTAGAGGACTTCACCCACTTCCATTCATACCTATCTTAACCGGAAGATTACCTTAATAATAATATTTGGACAGTCAAATATATATGAATTTGTTTTGGAGATTCCCTATCTTAAACACGTTTAACTTTTTAAGCAGTTATAAGTTTTTGAAAAAATCGTTTCATAAACAGTTTACCATCTTTTACAAGATAAAATCAGTTTTTGCACATTTTCTGTTGTATCTCAAAATTATAATTTTATATTTACGATGGCAAAATGCATAATAGGCTGCCAAAATTATTTTAAATTATCAGTAAATTCTTTGGGGGAGAGGAGTTTTCCCAGATTGTGAGGCAACTACAGTTCAGAACTGTGTGACACCCGTATTACAGTGACATTACTCAGAGAACATTGAATGCTCTCAATGAGCTGACAATATTCACTGTACATAAAGAACTAACCTCTGTCTTTCTAATTACGGTTCCTAAATGACTAGAATACTGTAAATGTAAGAAAAAGTTCATTTAAAAGAGCAATAATTTTAACTTCCGTGGAGTAGTATAATTACTATCAAGGCAACCTAGCAATTAAAGTAAGTATACATGAAAGAGTATACATAGTATACATACAAGTATACATGAAAGGTCTTCTGATTTTTACATGTGCAGGGCCCTATCTACCGTAAATATTCCTTTCTTCATATCAGCGAATCCTACCCTTTTTCATTCCTTCCGTGAAACCAATTCCATTTCTTCCCCTACCCCGCCTACCCAACATCCTTCTCTATACCACAGCCTTTAGTTACCCTTCGCCCCTCATTACCTCTTCCAACCACCTACTTTGCCTTCTCCTAATCTCCTCCAGAAGCTTCCTCTCCACACCCACCATACCACGCTCTTCCTCCATTGTCTTCATTTCTGTCCACCGGACCTTCTCCATCCTCCTCCACACCAAGTCTCGAATGCCTGCAGCCCATTGGCTGAAATGTTAAAGCTACTAGTAGCAACGATGATAAATGATATAAACGCAGAATTTAACTGCGCATTTCCTACAAAAAAAAACTAACGAGGAGCTACCACGTTCACTGTATGGGAATTTATTTTAGTTAGTTTGAATTCAGACGATTCCGGCGATAGGGCGAAGAATTAGAACACGAAGAAAGGATTCACCGTGAACAATTTTCCACGGATAACTATTATCAAAACATATAATATCAATAAAAATTAGATAATCGATAAAAAATAAATCTATGATAACTTGCGTACTTTACAATATTAGTTAGATTAGAATTTTCCTCTCCAACGCTCCATTGGGAACGTCCGCAAGAAAAAAATTGAAATACCTCGCATTCGGTAATACATTAATAATTCCTTTGATAGGATTTATTTATCTCGCAGTGGTAAAGGTCGAATCAATTTATTTGGTCCGATTCACCGTCAAAATAAAATATCGCTTCCACAGAAGGGATAATCGGAAAACGAAAAGGATGAGCTACGACTAAGGCTCCACGAAGAGGAGCCAAATGGTATTCTATTCAGTGAAAGTTAGCAACTGTTCGTCAAACGTGCTCCCTCGACATATTTTTGTTTCATCAACGTCCCCGTAACAAGAGAAGGGAATAAAAACAGACCATTTTAATTACCTGAAGGAAACATTACCTTGCGGCGAATGAAAAAACAACCAGGAATTACGAATTGCAAGCATGTCAGAATGTGAATGTTCAGGTAAATTTTATCCAAGCCGTTCGGCACACACGTGTAGGATTCCGAACCACGAACTAGGCAAATATATCGACACAAGTACGAGAACCTTTTTTTTATTTACAAAAGATACCAAGGACATTTTAAGCAGTAGGATTGGGTATAATTTTGCTGTAAACAATGAGTAGATATAGGCCATAAATGAATATAAATATCCTGAGGCAAAATGATTATTTGAAAAAATTACAGCCTATAATAAAGAATAATAAACCACAGGTTTTTCGGGAAGAATCGACTTAGCGGGAGAAATTTTTTTCATGACTCAATCGCGTGAACTGCCTTTCGTATAGCTCCTACCCCTCGACATATCTGGCATGGGTGGCCCTGACAGGACCAACTATCATTGCTCTCCCCATTTCAGCCCTGGGGCTCAATGAAACGCGTAACCCTGTCCTTTGCGTCAAGGTATTAGTCCAAGGGAAGGGTCAGATAGACGTTAGAGCACCTGAAATACCCAAGTCTACTACCATCCCCAAAGACGCTAACCGCAGTAGCCGTGTGGAAAACGCATCGTCCTGGTATCCTATAGGTTGTGGGATCAAAGTTCCAACTCAAGCATGAGTATGGTGTTCTCCTTATCACCATGGTCTGATATTAAACCTGGTAGTAAAATCTTAGCAATTGAAGCCCGTGAAAGTTACAATAATATTACCATCCCCTACTAACGACCGCGGCAGCCCAGTTGGCAACGCTCAGTTGGCCTGGCATCCCAATAGTCTTGGGTTCGAATTTTGCTCCACACACGACTATCGTATTGTTCTAAGGCCTTAGGCTAAGCAGTATAAAATTAGCATCATGGCATAAGTGATGTTACAGGATTTATCCTTGCAGTTAGTGTCTTCTAGGAAGCCCATATTCCCTTACGAGTGCGATCCTTGATCGACCGTAGGGGCTGAACATCTAATTCCCTTATATCCTTCTAAGTTTTCCTTGGAAATTAGGAAGCCTGGGTAACATGATGGTCTGCACATTGGCCAGTCGAGCCAAAGGTCCATGATTCGATTTCCGATCCAGGTGAATTTTTCCTAAAGCAATTTCTACGTATTTTCATCGCCAGTTTTCGGCAGAAGTGAAATATCTTCACAAAACCTTACCCACTTGGGCATCAAAATATCCCAGTCTGTAAATACTAGACTAGACCTCGTTCAAACTACTCCGCCGTATCCAAATTTCCACCCCCTCCAGCACTATCACCCTCTCCTCCCAAACTGCCCATCCAACCCCACCCACATCCTTCGCCTCGCAACTCGCATGCATCCACTCCAATTTCGCCCTAAACCCTCTCTTCTCATTCCTTACCCTATACTCACTCCCCTCCCTCTCCCAACACACCACCCTCTACGCTTCAACCCACCCTCATATCCGTCCCCTAAGAGAGAGGGAGAGAGAAGGAAAATAAAAATAAGGGTCCATTTTAGCGCACGGACCATTTTCCCTTCATCTAGAGAAGTGCATGGTATAGGGAGAGGGGAGGGAAGAGAGAAGGAGGAAGAATGTGAGTTTTAGGAGGGGTTGATGGCAGGAGTAAAAGAAAAAAGTAAGGAGGAGACTGAAACGGTATCCGTACGCGTAGGAACCATTGTTGTCCACGGACAAACCATTTCCTCTGTTTTATTCTTCTCTTATAAAAAAAAAAAAAATATAAAAAGCAAAATTATCATGAATACACGCAAGGTATGTGAATTCAGTTTCACTCGGCACCTCGGCTTAAATATGATTCGCGAGGAATGACTAAGTAAGTATGGAGAGAGAGAGGAGAGAAATACGAAAGCGATGGGGGTAGGCACTACTGCGCAGCATATAGGAAGGTTGCACGGGGTAGGGTATGAAGTCAAATATTGCTTCAGTGTTTCTGTGTGTGTTTCGTGCGCTGCCTCCTCACATTCGCGCGTTGGGCCTTTTCATAGTGCCTTCTTCTCTCCAGCACTCAACACCCCCCGCCACCCATCCTTTATATTCCCGGAACGGACTGAAAAAAGGCAGGGTTGAAGGGGAGAAGGGGGAGGGGGCAGGGTAGTGATTGTTAGAATAAAATAGCGCACGAGCGACGAGGAACGACAATCTCTCATTCACTCTTAAAACTTAATGGCAGGATGGGACATATCTAAAACGTTTCCGGAAACAGTTTCCTCTGATGCACAATTTTTTTACTTGTTTATTACTATTACTTTTTCAACAAATAGCGCTAAGTGAAGGAGAGAAATAAAGAGATAGTATAGTGATGCGCTGTTTTTTTTTTACTACGAGAATCGTGTGGGCGGTGGAGGTGGAACAGTTTCGGTGAGAGCCTCGCTGTTCAGCAGTATATTTTTTCCCGTGATGACTAAAAGAAACTTTAGAAAATCAGTTATCGAATGCATAAGAAAATCAAAGCGGGAAATAAATAATGAAGATAAATCATATGAAAACAAAATTAATGATTTTGAGCAATTTTGATTTTGAATGAGAAAGCGAGGCTGGTCATAACAGTATAGGAGGGCAAAAACTGGAGCGTGTACAGCGATTTTACTACCTCGGTTGTGCTTCGGAAGAAAATATACATCGTAGCAAAGACATTAGAAAGAGAAAAGGGTAAACGAAAGAAGCGTTCAGCAATAAGAAGGAGCTGATGACGGGGTTTTGTGTAAGTGTGCAGAGAAGAAGCTAGCGAAGAGTTGAATAGTGGAGTGCAGCATTGCATGGGTCAGAAACGTGGACTCTGAGAAAGAAAGACAATATTAGGCTGCGTTCGTTCGAAGGGTGGGTGTGGAGGAGGATAGAGAAGGGGCAATGGACGGAAAGGTAGACAAACGAGGAAGTGCTCTGGTATAGTGGGTGAGGAGAGAAAACTTCTGGAGGAGATAAGGAGAAGGCAGCGAAGGTGGTTGGAGGAGGTAATGAGGGGCAAAAGGCGGCTGCGAAGGCCCATGATACAGGGAAGGATGTTGGGCAACCTGGGAGGGGAAGAAAGAGAATATGTTTCATTGATGGGATGAAAAGAGGTTGGTCGTATGCCGAGATAAAGAACGAAATTGTTTAGGTGGAAAGAGATCTGCGCCAGTAAGAAATCCAGAGGATTTTTACTATCTTCCATTTAAAACTACAATAACCGGTAGTTTACATAAGTGATAATTACTGTAGGTAGAAATCCTATAGATTTTTACTTGCGCACGACCTTACCTACCTTCACAATTTCTTCTTCCACTTCCCCGCTTACCCAAGATTACCCAAAAAAAATAATATTATTATTTTTTATATCAAACAGCGCAAAGCGAGGGAGATGAGTGAAGTGACGTTATAATGATGCATTGCGTGTTACCGTAAGCCTAGGATATATACTTGTGTTTTTTACATTGAGACTCGTGTAAGGCGGCGGAGAGGGAACAGTTTCTGACAGAGCAACGCTGTTCAGCCGCACATATTTTGCCGAGGTGGACTGGCTGGGTGCTGGTGGGGAGAGAAAGATGTTGGCTGGGGGTGGGGGGGTAGAGAGAGAGGGACGTCTTCCGTGCATTTTCCATGGTCAGCGCTTTAAACGCTCCCCACCCCACCCCCTTCCTCCAGACGTCGACAATTTCCTTCTTCTTTCCTTTCCGTTTAACTTCCCCGAGGGAGGAAGGGGGACCCGGTGTGTGCTCGCAGGAGAAGAAGAAGAAACGTTGGGGTCGCCGAGGGACGTCGCTCTCTCGGGCTTTCGAGCGCGTAGTAGAGGCAAGGGAGGAGGAGAAGAAGGAACCGGAAAAAAATAAGAATTAGAGAGAGGATGAATCTTTAGCGAAACGCATGAGTAGACCCCGACGAAAAGAGGGAAAAAGCGGTCGACGACATAAAAACAGCGACCGAAATAAGAAATGGGACAGCGGTCTTGTGTAAGTGCTGATCACTTTGTTTTTGGCCGCTGGTGCGGATATGAGTACTGTGGGGGGATCTAAAAATGTTCCAAGTGATGAAAAATGGTGACTAAGCGCAATTTATGGCCTTCATGGACCCTCTGACCCGGTGGAAAACCCGTGACAACTTTGAGAAGCACAATTTAAGCACCTGAGATCAGGGATATCCTTTAAATATTATCTATCAAAGTTTTAAATTGCATCTTTAAAATTTTAAATTGCTCTTTCTTCATTTAGGTTTGCTTCCATTGGGGCATTTATATATTTAAAAGGTTCTACGGGGTTTTTATACTAGAAGTGGTAACTCTGGAACATTTCTGTGCCTGCCCTCTCCCTTTACCCTGCGTAAAAAAAGTATACCCTTACCCAAACCAAATTTGACGACATTTAAAAGATGTTTTTTGTATGTAGGACCAAAGGTATAGAATACAATCTATTACCCTACTCATGCATTGATTCTAAGTCTGTGAAAATGTTTTCGAAAAATGTACATTCTTGGCTTCTCACCAAAGAGAGTGCAGAGGAAATATTGTTGTAACCGTATTATAAATATTGTTATTAATGTGTTATAATTAACTCCATAAGTCTTAGTTGGTAGCTTCTTAAGATACTCACTCCCATTGGTAAGTTATTGTCTAGGCCTCACTACATGAGCTATATGTATTTTTAAGTGTAAGCATAACCTGTAATTATTTAATGGTAGCCTTAAAACAGGTTCTCCTTCAAGGCTACTTAAATTTACTCAAAATTTGCTATTGAAATGTATTTTGTGTATGGAGTAATAATAAACTTACTTACTTACATATGCTTTGAAAAAATAATTTGACCTAAGTGTAGACTTTCGCAGTTGATAATGGACGCTGAAGTGTGTTTCGAGTTGTGCTGCGTTTGGAGCAAACACGGCTTTCGAGTTTGGAACATACTTGGCTCAGCGTGAAACCGCAAGAAGAACTTTTCTCTCGCGTTGCAGTTCTTCAAGAAGTTTCTGAGGCTGATCGCTGCAGCGCGAAATAAACGCCGGGCCAAGTATGTTCCAAACGCAGCATAACTCAAAAGATACATCAGCTAATAATTTTACTTGACAGGGATTTGAACCCGCATCACCCAAATATCGGTTAAGCAGGTTGGACAATTGTCCCTCCACAAGCCAAATGCTGGTTTGACCGAGATCTCCCAGTTACCGGTTGCACTATAAATTCATCTTAGTTAAAGGAGAATTTCGAGAGAAAGGGAGGGATTCATGCGAATTAGATGTTCTCGTCAGGTCTACGCTGTGGCACAGAAGGTATTGATGTACTTACTGGGCCACTGTCTCGGAGGGTAAACCCACCACCGTCGATTATAACGACTGATTTCTTAAATCAACATTCAATACGAATGACGCAAAAGATTTGGTATAAATTCACGTGCACGGTTTCAAAGATACACACCAAGGTGATAAAACTCCCGATTAAAAGATTTTCCTTTAAAAAATATTTTTAAAGCAACTAAATCAAACTATAATAGTCAGATATCCTTAAATATTATCAAATTAAATTACTGTATAGTTGTGATTAGACCGTAATTCAGTTGTACTAACGAACTTTTAATTTATATCATCGTTGGTAGTCGACAATTTACTGAAGATTCATTTGTTGTTGCTCCCCAATCCCTCATCTACTTTGCCAGTCACTTCACTCCACGACTTCTTACTCCAACATGGCCCAAATGTTTTTTAAACACCCGATTCTCAATCTTTCTCAGTAATTCTTCCTCTCTATCCCTTACTTCCATTATTATTTTAAAGAGATTTTTGGACCTCAGATGGTTTCCGTTTATTATTTATCTTCAGCTTAGAAAATTTTTCGTCAAATATCTTTTCACCTTAATTATAAAAGGTAATTCTTAAAATGAAATCTATCTCCATCTATTTAATATTCTTCATCCTCCATCAGCACCACGTGTCCATTTATTCCTGATTTGTCTACTCTGCAGACCTCAACGTCCTTGCTGCATAGTAATAGAGAACATGCTCTACACATCAAATGTATTATTCTCCTCAGTTGAGGCCCAGAATGACTTCAGGCAAGGTTTCTCTTGCAATCCTTTCATAGATTCCAATTACTTCTTATGACGTAGGTTACACTAAGAAAAAAATATTGTAATTCAAAAATCACTTCATTTCCTTACATCACGATTTTATGAAAGTTTAGAAAGTTTTCCAGGAGGGCAAACTTCACGCATAGCAGCCCCTCAAAAAATTAGATTTCCGAATTCCATTCTCGGGAATACTTCATAGGGGTAACGCAGGAATAGCAATATTATAAATATATTTTCCCGTAGAAAGTTTATTCTCGGGGAGTTTCCAACGTAAATAATAACAAAAAAATTATATCTGAATTATGACGTTTTCAATGCGCACTCCGAATCTCACTCCACTAATTCATTATTTCTTTTTATATGCTCGCTTCAATAACTCTATGGGAAAAACTAAAAAGGATATCACATGCAGTTATGAGCATCGGTGAACGCACATACGGGATGGGATATCCGCAATTTAAAAAAAATCTTTCATTTGCCATCATTTGACCGTGACTGGATGTCATAACAAAACGTCCATTAGAACGCTGGTCGATTCAAAACACGGTCACGTCCAATGATTTTCATTGATGTATCACCATAGTTGCTTATAATAATAATTACTTCAAAGTACTGCCGCGGGATTGAAATAAGTTATGGTGAGGCACCCTTCAAGTAAATAAGGATGGCGACCTGGCCAAAAATGTTCGAAGGATACAAAGTACTACACTTTGCCATTGGCGGTGAGAAAGCCTTAGAGTGAAACTGCGGTTTTACAACAAATTTTAAGCGGAAAAATTTCCAGCCGAAAATGATTAAACAATTGGCATTAATGATGATCACAGTAAAACGAAGATTTGAATCTCCATCAGTCCTAACGGATGCCATCAGTCATTACGCACCTAATGGACGCCACCTACTGATAACCTTCCAACATTAACTTACCATAGTTAGCACAATTAAAGGATGTCAGCCTCCCACCCACAACCAATCACCAATAGGTCAGCTCGCAGCACGTAGTGAAGATATAATGTGGCTAATTCATAAGTACTACGGGATATGTCTACACACTTAATTTGACCCGCGAAGGAGAGACCACATAAGAAAGGATAAAATATCATTCATCCAAACTAAAATTCGAAAAAATATCTTGAACCAAGAAAAAAAATATATCAACACAGGCTTGTGGAAGGAATCCATATTAAATGCAACACAATTCACACTTTTAAGAAGGATTTTGAATTCTACTTAGCGTTTATACTCACAGAATAGTCATCTCCAGGTACAAGACTGCACTAATATAAGATACTTGTAGAAGATATGTTGTACCTGAAGATGACTCCGTTAGTTGAAACCCGAAGTAGAATTAAAAATCCTGTAGAAAAATACGAATTGTATTTGATTTAATTTAAATAAAGAAAATAGACCTTAGTAAATATTTATATCTAAGTCAGGACCCATGATTTTACTTTATAAATGTATGAATGTGGATCCCTACCAATGTCATAAAGTATGCAATACATTAGGTGAGAGGAGACTCTGTGATATAATACCAAAATTATTAAATCAATTATATAGAAATTCCCAAGGATTCCGAAGCATGTCAGAACTAAAAACTGAATGTAAAAAAATGTTTCTAAATTGTATTTGAGTATAATTTCATTGTAACTTTCATTTCATCCACCTTTGTAAATTTCACTTTGTGCATCAGATCTATAAGAGTATGCTCTAAGTAAGCACCTTCTGACGAGCATTGTGCTCAGAAGGACTTCTAATGTGTTAATGTTTATTCTTTTCTACTTTTCTTGGATCATTTTTTATTTGTTTGCTTGTATTTACACAATTGATTTTTTTTCTGTATTTGTAATATTGTTTTCTGTATTTTTATTATTATTATTTACTGAATTTAATAATAAACTTGCTTTAATTTAAAAAAAGTCTCTAATTTGTATCACGTGGGCGGTTACGTCTCGCGTTCGATTGGAAATGCATCGAAACGGAGAAACGCATGCTTTACCATCGGTTCGTCTGTTCAATAATCCGCCTACTTAGGTTTGCACTCAGTATCTCTCCACACACAAGTCGCCCACGGTTGAACAAAGGGCACAAGTCTATGGTGCACGCGAAGCGCTAAGACCAGGAAAAACGTGGCCTACACAGAAGCATCAGCGCTTCCTCGTCAATGGTTTCATAATGCTCCGATCACGGATGAGGAAAATGCGCCCTCCAAAGCATCTTCAACAAAGGGAAGCTGAACGGTCGGGGCACGTGGAAAGTCAGTAAATCCCCTCTCGCTATTACGGCGTCAATTATCCATGAACAAAGAGACCATACTTACTCGAGAGCCTTGTTCAATCACTGTGGTTTTCCTTATCTTCACCATTAATATGCATCTCACTACATGAGCCAAAGATTAGGATTCCCAGTCTCAAAATTAAAATCAGCATCAACTTATAGCTCTACATAATGGACTAAAATTTTTAATTTAAAAAACCTTTCTTTACTTATAAAACCGATTAATACATTAGTTCATGTCAAGCCTTTAAATTCAAAAAGTGATACCAACCCATGAAATACCTAGAATCCACCATTTGACTTGGATAAGTTCCGGACATTACCATAATTAACAACATTATGTCCCGAATGACAAAAATGTTGACGCAAGCAAATGGCAAAAATGTTTTTTTCCATTATTGAGTTATATTCTTATGCATGAAGTTTTACATATTATACGACATCTAATATATAAAAATTAAACTTTGTTTGTTTGTTCTTCTTCTATGCGTTCCAATACCATTCATCAGATTACGATGGCGAATAGCGATTTCATGAATGGCTATTCACGCCTCCAGCATTTTAAGGCCAGGTTCAGAGACTAATTTGATAGTTGTAGTCAAACGACTACAGTTTCGCGTTCGCCTTGCCTCCTCAATGACCAACAAAAAGGCACAAGGTCAATCGCTTCAAGTGTGTGGATTAAATCTGGAAAATCCATGCTTTTCACATGGTCACTTATATGTTGCATGCTCATGAGTGGGCAGCCGAAATATTTGTTTTTCAAGAGGGCGGTAAAACCAAAAATATTGTAATCCCAAAGCACTTGAATAAATTTTTTCAACTTTTATTTAATGCACAAAAAATCATTGTCTTTCTTTTATTTTGTACATGCAAATGTGTCTGATTTTTACATGCGTGCCTACTTAGAAAGAAAAAGAACTAATAAAATAATGTCGTCTAACAAAGATGGTCTCGACCTATGCATTTTTTTACAGAATGAGCGGATAGGCATTGCTCAGTAAACAGGCCCCTATAATTATGTGCCAACACTTTAAGTATTCTGGAAGCAAGGACAAACAAAGTGCAACAGAATTTAGTTTGTGGATCAATCCTTAATTAGAGGCTTTAAAAATATACAATTTATTAGTCTTGAAAATTTTCATAAGTATTGCGTAAACCTTTCTTCGGTCAAAATCCTTGAATGTGAAACAATGGACAAGTGTACTAAGTCCCAGAATTATAATACTTTACGATTAAACATCCATTTTATGCCATTTTCCCCATGCAAGCATTTTAAAATTAATTATGGAGTTAATATCAACATATATAACTCTTAACAATGACGTATTGACATCAATATCCTGAATGACATGGCAAAGAATCGTTACTTTACCTCTAGCTTTAAAATCAACGACAGCGATTATCTCTTGCGATTGCTCATTCAAGCAAACGAATAAAATACCATTTATAACGACTTCTGAATGCGGATAGCACACGATGTCTCAATCTTTTATAAATACCGTGTCAATTTTAGGTTTTCGAAAAAATATTCATATTCTCGATAAGCTTTCTTGGATTTCCCCAAGTGGAGTAAGTCCAAACTTTACTCTGGTCAGTGGCATTAGTATCATAAATCTCAGATAAATACAACGAAGACTCTCAAATTAAATTCAAACTTTAAGTAAGCAGAAAAACGGGGTTACCTAAGCCAAACTTTTGAAACAATTCTAAATTCTATTTTTTATTAGCTACCTCATCATGAAGAGACTGTCGAACCAATTATCACGTAAATTTGCATATTATTGGAGCACATCATCGTCAAGGAAAAAGAATACGTGTGAAAGGTACCAGAGCCCAAAAGGTTGTTAATTGGGCTTTCCAGTGGCAGTAAAATTTAGTTGAAACTTAGAATGTGGTTAATTATGGAAGATTATAGTAATAAACCACACGCTGGGATAAGAATAACTCAGATAAGATGTTCTGATCACTCCCAGCGACCATAACCGGAGGCTACCTCTTGGAATTTCATCTATTAATGGAGACGAAAGAAGAACCATTAGCAGTTATCCGCTAAGAATGTTCGATGCGACCGGTTTTGATGTTTTACATCACTATCAAGCATGGGCTTCGGGCTATAATAAAACATAAAAGCCGGTCGTGTTAAACATTTCTCGGCGAAAAAATGCGAGTAGTTCTTCTTTCGCCTTTTATGAGTTCCACCACAACACTCCTGAGACAACATTATTAATTAGTAATGGAGAGATAATCTTGAGTTTATCCCAGAAACCTGTCAATAGGCACTGCTTTCAATAAATGGGTGATGAAAGCAGGGTGCTGAGGGAAGGATAGAATGTGCAAGACGATAGCCGCGTGCAACAAAACGAAATGCTTCATCACCGTTAGCGCCAGGCAACGCAAAAGGAACGAGGAAGACACTAAAAATGGATTCCTTCGCCCGCGCCGTTCCGAGCGATGGGCAGAGCGCCCAACGCGGCGTGAATCACGGCATCTCCCAAAGGAAGAGCAATGGCATGAAGAGGGGGGGGGTAGGGGTTTATGCCTCCCCCCCCCCCCCCGCCACTTCCCCCAAAACCACAGACGTACTTATAAGCCCGACCTGCGACACCGTCGAGAGCACTTCGCTCAGAAGGATCAGATCCCACAATAGTAGATTTCCCTCGATTTGGAACCGGAAATAGAACGCAGGGGAGTTGGGGGGGAGGGGGGCGCGGCACCCCTTTCGGAGCGGCTGGGGACCGTCACCGTTACGCACGCACACCACTGCGTTCCCTTACCTGATCCCGTCAAACCCCTCCCGAGATGGAGAATATCCCTGCTGCATGCATCGCGTCTGTTTCAGGCGATGACTCATACGTGCTACAATTACGGTACACTGCCCCAGAATATACCAAACACTACACTGGCATGACTTTGGCTTGCACCTGCAAATTCGAATGGACATCTAGTACGAAGGTGCCTGCATCGGTGGAGACCGACTCAAGGAGGTTTATGTATCGCGACTGCGGGAGTCAGAACAAATGCGAAATTCAGTCTTTTCGTTCGTGTATTTGTTAAAAAAAATGACTGCTTTCATTAGCGACGAGTCTTAGGTATTCATCATCAGTAGTCATTAATCCAAAGATTGGTATGCAGCAGCTCTCCATTCCACTCTCCTCTCTGCCAACTGCTTTATTCCAACATAATTATTTACTTTGACATCCTTCATGATTTGCTTGATGTATTCCATTCTTGGTCTCCCTCCATAGTTTTTCTCATTTATTTCTCCTTCCAACATTGTTTTCATTACAAAATAAAAAAACATAGCAAAAAAGCAAAATACACAATTGTCATACAAGATATGCAGATAATTCGACAAAAATATTTTACTGAACAATTTCTTAAGATATTTTTTTATCAGTCTTAAGCTAGAGAATTTTTTAATTTTGAAATTTCTTCTTGCGAAAAATAGTGCTAACCTGTCATTTTTGTATTAATCCCAAAAGTACCACCCGGGGCGGATCGAACCTTCCGCCCACCCCCAGCTACTCCAATTGCCACCTAAGCTAGCACTCAACTCAACTAGAGCCTTAACGTGGATTGGAACACGGATTTAAGACGCGATGTCTCCGTCCCGCGAGGTGATACCGTCATCCGTCTCGTCCTCCACGCACGCACCCCCCCTTACACACCATTATGGGCCGACGCGACGACAGGCAAGGTGATGGGAAAAAATATATGAGACGTGCACCGCATTCAATAGAAATGCATTTGAATTTCAAATCCGCGTCATTTTTTTCACGTGGGGAGATGTGAGGGAGGAGTTCATCTCCGAGGGCGTGGGGGAGTTCTCTTTCCTTGCTAAGGGAGTATGGGGGGGAGGTCCTGGGGGTGGCTACCATTGTGTGCCCTCTTCCTCGCTGTTTTGCGCGTTCCCTGCCCTCCTGCAGCCGCCGCCTCCCCCGATATTTCCGAAAGACTTCCCCTCACAGCACCACCACACAACGGACTATCCGGCTGGCACGCGTCCAGGGTTGGGGAAAGATGGAGAATGTGAGGAGAGTTTTTTCCCTTCTTCTGCTTCTTCTTAGGGGTGGGTTCGAAGAAGGGTAAGCGCAAGACGAGGGTAGGCATCCTGTCGGTGAGGACATGGGTTGGGAAATTCCCCTCCAATCTAGCAACCCGAGGTTGGGTAAGGAACGTGAGGTTAAATTTACTCTCATGAGTAAAGGGTTCCCATCAGGTTACCAAAAATGCTACTCCCAACGCCACACACCCTCCAGTAGGACTGGGCGGTATTTGAACCCCAATATCAATATCCAATATCATAAAATATTGAAAATGGACCAAGATCAATAACCTGTATTGGATAATTGAATATTGGAAAATATTGGCACATTGAAATGTTGGTAATATAGTAATATTGGAAAAAATGAAATATTGGTATATTGGAAAATATTGATCATAGCAATATCGACAGGTAATCTGGCTTACAATGGTTCACAAATGCTGCACAAACAATACCAATACAGGATATTGGTATTGGTCGTCCCAAAATTGTGATTTTGGAATCCCAATATTTAAAAAAAGCTGATATGGGAACCAATATATTGGAAAACTGCCCAGCTCTACCCTCAATGTGGCTTGCACAATATTTCGCTCATGTGGACGTAGATGGAAATGACCGGTCACCAGCTCGATTTTGCAGCCTCTATTCAACGCCATGTATTTCCAAGATTTTTTTACGTTTTGATTGAATGCAGGCAAAACACTTAGCTGAGTCACTAGTGAAGTTCCGGTAACCCGAACCATGATAATCCGAAAATCAGTTTAATCTGAACCAAATTCAGGCCAACATCTAATTTTAGTCATCCTCCCCCTTAATTCGTGCCCGTGGAGTAAATAATGGTGACCGGTTGGTGACTCAACCCTCAGCTGACCACCTTGTTACTTGCAGGCTTGTAAACATCACCGTGGGCTAGGTACCTTTTACATGACTCGAAAATCTGAGATTCCTCTGCTTCCTAGCACTTTACATAGAAATTTTAAATTAATCCGAAAACCTTGCAACCCGAAAAGGCCTCGGTAGTACCAATTACTACGCATTAACGTAACTCCACTGTATTTAAGCGATCTACGTACTTGTACACTTTACTGTGTTAAAATTGATTTATGTCAACAAAAAAGTCTATTTTGTAAATTGATAAATGCTAGGTAAAGTTTCTTGATGTGTTTCGAAATTTCTGTATAAATTAATTGAGTTCACTGTGTTATGCATTTACTTTTTTTGTTTGTTGTGTAATTATATTGTTGGGCGTACGCTAAAATCTATTAATAAATAAAATAAATACTTGTCGTTCAAATAACAATAGATTACATTCGATGTCCCAATTAAGTTGAATGTAAATAATAAAAGATTTGACACCTAGGAAATGGTAAACACATCTATGTGGCTGAATATAAAGCAGTGTTTATTTGCACTGATTTTCATTCACCAACGAGAGATTGATGAGTAATGTAAAATGCAGGGTTAGGTAGGAAATAGCGTAGAGACGTTTTCTTCTTTTTTTTGGGGATGGTTTGAAGAGGGTTAGAAGAGACGAGGGTTGGTATCCTTTAAGGACAGGGGTTAGGGAAATTCTCTCCGACCTCGGAAACCGAGAAAGAATAAGAATGGAACGCGAAGTCAAATTAACTCCCATGCCGAAAGCGGTCTTTTAACGTAAAACGGAATCGCCTTAATGTCACCGGTCAAACCTTGCAGCCTCGAATTATTTCATCTCCATCCATTTGTTTTAAATTCAGGAAATTTTGACAGGATTTCATTCAAGAATAGCGAAAAGTCGAATTTCAAATTTTGACGAATAAGTTTTTTTGCACCAGCATTTCCTCACGTAAATACTTCAATATTTTGAAGTTTTTAACTGGATTTTAAGAATTACAAATGAGTATGTCTTTGGTGCTTCGAAAGATGCCTATAATTGCTATGAATTTTATTATTTTTTTGACTAATTACCCCAAAACAACAACCCTAGATCCATCCACATCAATGGATTGGACCAAAAGCGTAATAAACGTATACTCACAAATATCCTGGACGGCGGATTAACCTAGACAGGCTCGGATTTGCAACATCATGTAATGAACGTGAGGACTGTTTCCCGCCGTCACAGAGTTCGGCGCATTAAATTCATCAAACACCGACTGATGTAATGAATTCAACATTCAGGGATGGGTAGCAGACAGGGTAGTGATTTTGTATACTCTTTCCAAGGGAGGTTGGAAGAGGTTAAGGTAAGACGAGGGTTGGCGTCCTTTCAGTACAGAGCTTTACGGACACTCCCTCAAGACTTGAATTCCGAGGAAAAATCAGAGAAGAATGGTACTGTAGGTTAAATTTACTCCCTTTCCGAAACATGTCCGTTTAAACAACATGAAATACCCCCAACCACTTGATAGATCTACAAGATATATTAATTTAATTTTAGCGAAAAAATATAGAAAAAAACATTTTTTTAAATTTTATTTTATTTTAAGTGTTTTTTTAACCTCCTCTTTTAAGATATGGCCAAATGTAAAGGATATTTGGGAAACGCAAGAGTAAAGGGAATAGGGAAATTCCCTCGCAACGTGCAGCAAAAGGAATAATAAAAAAAGAACGTAACGCAAGGCTTAATTAACACCTAGAAGCTAAAATAGTTTTTCTCAACGCATATATGCTATGCATATATTTTCTCAATGCAAGGCTGCGGCACGGCGTAAAACAAATTACTATATCTCGGCAAGTATACCATCGGCGAACGTAAAACTTTACAATAGTTTGGGAAAATATGTGAATGTCCATTTAAAATTTCATTGAAATCCGTGATGGTTGAGCACTTCTCTGAAATCAGACCACTTGGCATGGAATGACCCATATGGAAAATGTACATATCGGTAATTAGTTTAGATCACAGGTGGCCTTAGATCCCCGTTGGTTAATTTTTTTATTTTTTATCCTCCAATTGATTTTTTGCCATCTATTAATCAGATTCATGGGCATATATTGATTGAATTTTAGATTTTTTATGCTATAAATTTATACGATACGAAGATATTTTGCCGATAAAATATGACCGCATGAAATGGTTGCCCCAATTAATTTTGACATAAATTCTTAAAGTTACAACGATATTGAAATAAATTTTGGGACATTCAAGTAAATATATATGGACTATTAAAAGACACCTAAGTGTTCACTATTTGCAATGAAAATGTTCGCTAAAACCCAAACGAAAGACGAACGGCAAAATGCAGGGATGGAAGAGAAGAAAGAGATTTATTCGTCTTAGTTGTGGAAGAGTTCTATGAGAGTGAAGATCGACAAGGGTATCCAAGCAAGGAAGGGGTTAGGGATATTCATTTCAAACTTAGAAATCTCGAAAAATAAAGAGAAGCATACTAAGCGAAGAAAAATGTAATCTCATGCCAACAGAAATCTTTTGAAAAACACTGAAATGACCGTTCAGTAACCTGCCCTATTTTTAGCAACCTCGAAGTAATACATCATCATCAACTTGTAAGGGTATCAGGAATTTATAATCGAATATTATGGAAAAATTATTTAAACGATCTTCACTCCGGCAGATCAAATATCCATTGGCTGAGTTGGTTGCTACAATTTATTTTCACGGAAATATTTGAAGTTACGATGAAATTTAAATGGAATTTGGGAAATTCAAATATTTTTTTCGAATTGAAAAAATGTGTTTATTTACAATAAACATTTTCACCAATTACAGAGGGATAATATAATGAACGATTTTATTCTAAAATTCAAATAGCTTTAGCAAATCCGTATAATGTTTCCTCTACACGAATCATGCTACATTATTTAATAGTTTTGCAATTCAATGTTTTTTTTCATTTAGACCATGAATAAAGTCGTCCATGGTTTCTCATAAAGCTTTGTTAGTGTTTAGCCTCCATGGCGTCTATCTTTGCCAGGGATTCGAACCGGCGACCCTGAATAGAGGGAGTGCGCGTCACCCATTAGTCTCACCCAGATGGCCGGCTAATTAAAAAATGAATGAATTCTACGTGCATTTTTTAAAAAACCCTGGAGCAACAACCCCACGCCGCTATCCCCGGCGTGATAAAAATAAAACTGTTTCTATCTATATATATATAATGGGAGTCCTTAATCCCTCTTTAAGGTCGAGGGAACCGGGCAACATCTCCAGAGGTCTTTGTTCGATGGCGTCCCGTTGCACCAGCCCCTAATTATTTCTGAAATCCGATGATGTTTTGGAAAACCGTTATCCTGATAAAACGGGGACTGCGCGAACTGGATTATCACGAATGAATCTCATTCTCCAATTAACATCGCGGATGCGTTTCCTCTTTTGGGCTCAGGCTCCTGCTCATGCTACGGACGAGGGATCCCGTTAATTAGACACGCGTGCAAATCTAATACGACGAGTTAATGGGTAAAAAAAACAGTGGTTGAATCGCACACAAAAAGCCCCAAGCTTTGCCGAGACCTGGGAGAATATAATATAATCTCGTATTTCTCACCATGCGAGCGCATGTGTTTCTGGAAACTTGTGAGCGCATGAGACCAGCGAGGAAAACATATGGGAGGAAAGGGTTGGAAAGGCTACAGTACTGTTGCCGTTTCTGACTATCATAAGACATAAAACAATGAAAAAATATTTTAAAAAATCAATGTCGAAGTGAAGACCTACTTCCTACATTTTAACACGTCTCACTGTCACCGCTCACATTATGAACTCCCGAAACTGCGTCCTTTTGAAGCAACAAAAGATATCTCATGGCTACAGGGGACCTACAAGTCTGATGCGTCGGACAATAAATGAAAGCCAAAAGCAAAAATCAATTAGCAAAAAAGATGGGACTTACGCGACAAGTAATGAAAATATCCCAAATAATCGGTGAAAGAGATCCATGGAGAAGCAATGGGAATCACAACTCCATATTTCGTCATTTACGAAGGTAACAAAAAGACGCAACGCCTAATGCAACATTCTTATTGCATGTATCAAAGTGTTTAACGGTATTTTATGGCAAAATGGGTTTGAAAGTATAATATTACGCTTTTATATACATCAAACCGCAGAGAAGAACCACATTGAAAAGAACAAACTTTGTTCTTTAGTCGAACTGGGAAAACAGCAAAGTTAGTTCTTTTCAATATGGATGTACATGGTTTCCAACATGCCAGCCCAGATTAAATCAACTTTACTCGGAGAAAAATTAAATAGTTCTATAGGCTAAATTTGTATGTACCTATATAAAAAGTAGCGCAACCGTTAACAGGTCAACTCCTACATTAGCATCATAGTCGAAATGAAATATCCCTACAGCCATATACTTCAATTATATGAACAGGAGATGGAACTGGAGGTTTGGCTAATATTCCGGGTCACTTGTTTCACTGCAGGGCATAGTAATAACAGTATAAATTGGCGGGGGCAGGTTCAAAATTATTATAAAAAGGGGTACTAATCCAAATACCACCCCCACACGCCACTGACCCCGCCTCCATGAAGAATTCCAGAGCGTGAATAAAAATATAAACCTCCTCGCATGTGTATTGAGTCAACGAATTGAAATATATAATTGGATATTGCACATTTCCTGATATTCATCGATATAATAAAACGATAATCGCGTTTCATGAGAGCGTACTGTGGGAAAAACCGTCCGCAATAGAAATACGTCAGCCAAATAATTGGCTTCAACACCTATTTCTGGCGAATTTTGAGGATACCGAGACTATCCACGGTATTACCTTTACGGAATCACCCGAAACTGTACACCAGTGCGAAATTCCACGGGGGAAAAATCATTCGCCTTGACCGGGAATCGAACCAGGATCCCTCGATATCGCGCAGAGTACTTAGCTACCGAGGCGTCCTTCTGCCCAGTGGATTCATCTACATCTACATACTACCCCGCAAGCCGCCTCAATAGGCGTGTGGCGGGGGGTGTTAGGACACCAGCCGTCTATATATAAAAAGGAAACACTCTAATGAAATTACGCCTAGCATTTATTATAGTCCCTTATTGTTCTGGGGAAAGACGAATTTTCATACCTATCCGTTCGGCAAAATATCTCTCTTAATTTATCGTTTCTGTCGGACCTGGAAATATAGTGGGGTTCTAATATGATGTTCTCCGTGTCGCTATGAAAGATATCTATTCTCAATTGTTCAAGCAATCTAAGCCTAGCGCGCAGCCTCCGAGTCTCTAGCGGCTCCCAGCCTAATTCGTTTAACATCTGTGTAACGCTGTCTGTACGCCCGTAGCAGTTTTTGACGAATCGCGCAGCTTTCCTTTGTATTTTATCAAGTTCCCGGACTAAGTCTTTCTGCGCCGGGTCCCATATGCTCGCTGCATATTCAAGGTGTGGCCGGACGAGTGCGAAATAGCACCTCTCTTTTACTTTTTCATCCGAAAATCTTCCCACTATACGCTTGACGAATCCTAGCTTCTTCAGAGTTCTGCCACAAATATTTCTTATATGTGCTCCCCACGATAGGTCCGAAGTTATCGTAACTCCTAGATACTTCACTTCATCTGTCGTCTTTATGTTAACACCATCCACAGCATAAATATGGGAATAGATGGACGACCTCCGCAAGAAATATACCGCCGTGCATTTGCTCAGATTGAGTTCGAGTCCCCACTCTTGGCTCCACACATGAACGTTGTTTAAATCCGATGACAGAGTTTCAAAGTCAGAGTGATCACTAATTCCACGATAGATGACAGCGTCGTCGGCAAATAAACGTATTTTACTGCTAATTCGAGAGCATAGATTATTTATGTATATAATGAACAAAAGGGGGCCGATCACGCTTCCTTGCGGGACACCTGATGTCACTTTAACTACATCGGAGCTAATTCCGTCAAGAACTACTTTTTGCTTACGATCACTCAGAAAGTCGCGTATCCAGTTTACTACTGTGGATTTAGTGTGGATTGTGTAGATTTTGTAGGAGAAAGATACCTTGGTAGCTCAACTGTCTTAAGGACTCGGCGCGATATCGAAGGATCTGGGTTCGAGTCTCGGTCAAGGTGAATTATTTTTTCCTGTGGAATTTCGCATCAATTTCTGAGTAAGTAAAGTGCTCTTCTATGAATACTATTCATCCGTAGGCCACCGTGGCAACGTTGGTAATGCACCGTCATAGCAACATAAACATCGTTGGTTGGAGAACCACCCACTGCACAAATTTTTTGTTTCCCTTGGTATCAGGGTGTTCCTTAAAATGTTAAAGATCAAATGGATGGAAGGAATTATCAATGGAGAAGCCATAAGAAGAGGGAAAGGAAAAAAACCTCCCTCCCCTCTTTCCAAAAGTATTTTTTACGTAACACCATAAATCTTTCGTCTGGCTTCTACCCTTCGACCTGACGTGAGTGGCCCTACCAAGAGCAAACTATCATTGGTCCCACCATTCCGGCTCTAGGAGCAACAGGAACGCGCAAGCTCTTCAAAATTGTAGTTAAATGAAAAAGAAAATTCTACTATTACTACTCAACTTCATCCACCAACGTTTGTTCTTACAGAGCACCAAACTTGATATTCATTCCCATATTTGCTCTAACTCGTTTAAATGCGAATTCAGTGGCAGTGTTGCCAACAACACATCTTCGCTCACGAAATACCACTCTCTTGGATAGAGAGAGAGAGAAATACGCGTTGCAGTGCCGAGGGCTATCCGTTGTGCCAATTAAGACTTTCGCACTTCTTGGAGAGAAAACCAGGTTTATGCATTAGACTACACCCAACACCAGCTTCGGCGAGTGATATGGGTTGCTGATAAGAGTGGTCCAGCCACGTAATTTTCTCTGGATTGAGCACGCCGTTGTGTGCGCCGCCGGCCCTGGCCAGTTGTCTCCCCCTGGCGCAACGGAGGAGGACCCCTGCGCCTATCCCCGGGAGAAATATACTCCGCGTCCACTCCGTCCATTAAAATTCACAGATTGCCCTCACCGGGCAGAGGGGGGGCGACTTGAGAATCCTCATTATGTCCACCTCTTCCCTCTTCCTCACGACTCTCTAGATTTCAACAAGGGATATTCCTCGTGGGTATCCATTATTCATCCTTGGAAGCGAAGACTGTTTCGGGGAGGGAGAAATGTGGGGGAAAAGGCGCTATTCTCAGTCATGCTCATCGGAGAGGAAACGGCGACTTGAACTTGAACTTTAGCTTTGGATCGAAATGAACCAAAACTAAAAAGTAGCCATTCTCGTCGATTCCCAAATGCCTCGATGTAATCTTCGACGTCAAAACCTTCGATGCAATCAATTCGAAATTCAAGTAGGTGTCAAGATCCATCAGCGAGAAGGACGAACTAGGATATGCGCTAGCAAACTTTCCACCAAACATTTTGTAACGGAACTAAAACTCTCTCTTTGTAAACGCTTCCTTCGATTTCATTTCGCTTCCCTGAAAATCAAATCAATGGATCGCGAGTTCACTTCGTGGAATGAATACATGATGGTTTCAAAAATAAACTTTGTTATATTCCACACAAATTTATTAAAACACTCGACCGGTTTCGACCTTTTCAGGTAATTCTCAAGACTTATAACAAAAACTTTGTAAGTCTTGAGAATGACCTGAACAGGTCGAAACCGGTCGAGTGTTTTAATAAATTTGTGTGGAATATAACAAAGTTTATTTTTGACCATCCCTAAAAATGTCCCGATTCCAAAGTAAAGGAAAATTGTCCGTCGTAAAGTCACTTTGAGCGCAAGAATGAAACACTTTGCAGAGAATGAAATAGTTCCGCACCACACTGAAGAGAATATTAATACATATTTAGTTTAATTTCGGTTCCATATCTCTTGGTTTCCATTCTCTAACCTCAGTGACCCATCAGTCATGTGAGATTAACCCGTGTTGAAGGCTTAGCTCTAACGAAATGGATGACATCTTAAAGATTTTTAAAAATTTCCTGTTCCGAGCGTGACGAGATCGATTCATTATCGGTCGCGGGTGGAAGATTAGCATTCGTTCCGAAGGGGTTAAACCTCTAGATCGAATCTTTCCTTTGATCAAGCATTCTCGCTCTGCAGATTAGTTTCGGGGAGCCGAGGATGTCCACATGCACCCTTATTTTTCCTTGAGTATACCGTATTAATTGGTATCTTTGTGTTAAAAAATATATATTTAACTCTTTACCCGGGACTTAAAATGCACAGTGTGAGATGGTTTTGCTCCATGCAGGATAAAAATAAGTATTTAGTTTTTCAAGTTGTACTTCCGAGATATTGGTACACAAACAATTGAAACCTCACTAAAAAATGAAATGAAAATTAAAATACCTCACTCAACTTTTTCTGAGTATATAGATACGTCATCAGAGTGACAACAAAGATACTCAGGGGTATTTAACCAAACTTTTGCAATATGCACGAATGAGAGGTAAACAATTTGAGAAAACATAGCAATTTCATTCGTGATTTTCATTGGATTACAGCATCCGAAGATTATTGAACATTAAACCGATTGATCAATAAAATACTGAACGACTGTTTGACCAACCGCGCGCAACCTCTCCAATAAGTATTTAGTTTCACTTGCGTAAAGATCCCTGAAATTCGCACTAAAAAGCAAGCGAGGAATTCGATGTTGAAACAAAATCCGCAGTTTTCCTTTTCTCCTCAGCTCGTCATACGAGAAAACCATAGATTAAAGAGGAGAGGAGACGGCATCTAGATGCACGAAAGTGAAGATGATCGAAAAATGGTCCATCTAACATGACTGACGCGCAAAGTTTCTCTACAAAGTTTAGGAATAACTCAATGTTTTTTTCTGAAAATTGTTGCCATTTTGCACTTCTATAATATCGGTCATATTGGTTAAGGCAAGAAGGGAAATGGCACGAGAGAAAGAAGCGTTCAGTAATGAAAGGGAGCTTACGACTGGGACCTTGGGTAAGGATATAAAGAAGAGTCTAGCTTGTATATGGAGTGTAGGTATTATTGCATTGTCCAGAAACGTGGACTAAGAGCAAAGCTGACGAGAATAGGCTGGAGGCGTTTGAGACGTGGGAGTGGAGGAGGATGGAGAAGGCGCGGTGGACGGAAAGGAAGACATACGAGGAAGTGGTTGCTGTGGTTGTTGAGTAGAGGAAACTTCTGAATGAGATTAGTAGCCAAAGTAAGTGGTTGGAGAGGGTACAATTTGTTTGTTTTTGTAATGAGGGGTGAAGGCTAGAGGGGAGGATGTTTGGTAAGCGGGGAAGAAGATAAAAGAGAATAGGTTTTATGGACGGGATGAATAAGGGTAGGATGTACGCTTAGATGAAGAAGGAAATACCATCGGTAGATAGGGCCCTTCGCTTGTAAAAATCTCGAGGATTTTCACTTGTTTCCATTTAAACCTACCTTAACCGGTAGTTTGCCTAATAATAATCATTAAAGTGCCGCGACAATTCCACTACAATTAACAAAGCTTTCCGCATGTCCTCTGTTATGTAACTGGGTATTGTTAATGGGCAAGGTAACGTTAGACTGAGTTTTATAGACGAAATGAAGGAGGTTAGGACGTACGCTATGGTGAAGAAAGAAATACTACAGGTAGATAGGGCCCTACCCACCAAAAAATATGGAGGATTCTTTTCTGACTTCCATTTAAACCTACCTTTAACCGGTAGATAACTTTAATGACTGAATTAATTCGCCTGTGCTATCTTACCCAACGGTTCCATCTATTCTCTCCTTTAATCTAAGGGGAGAGCCAAAGCCGCAGGAACACGTGCTCCCATCGCCTCGGATTCAAAGTGACGCATTCGTTGTCCTCGGCCCTCCCTCCCCCCACCACGCGAGACGGAAGCATCTCTCCACGTGATGGCAAGCCGCAGAAAGACGCCAGCAGGCGAAGAGGGAAGACACGCTCCCTCAACGCGACCGACCAACCGTCGCTCCCCGCCACCTCTCTCGGCAAACGGCCAAGGACTGCGTTACACAAGACTCCCGTCGGGTGCCGAGTGCGAGTCCTGATCTTAAGAATGACCGCCTGAAGGTGGTCCGCGCATGACTGCACCAGGCTCAGTGGATATCAATGCAGAATTGATATCCCCTACACAAACTATTAATCCAACAACAAAACTGATGCACCCGATGAGACATACCTCTCTTGCACGGAGACAAGCTTGAGTTTCCGCAGAAGTCACCACCTTAGGTGCCTCTTCCACCGAGTCAAAAATGCTGAAATCTCGTTTTTTGTTTGCTTTATAGAAAAATAAAGTCTGGTCTCACTGATGAAATGTGCTAGTTATTGAAACCCAAACTTAAGGTACAAAATATACCGATTACTCCATGAACATATTTTTTAAAAGCACATTTTTCTAGCCATAGGATCCAACTGCAGCACTTTTGCTAAGTAATTACCGCATTTTGACTTCATTAAAAGCAGTAACTCTTCCTTTTACGACTTTGACGTGGTGGAAGGGAACTAAATATTGTTGGATCCTAAGAGAGACGACCAAAAGTTGATACCAACTGCTTGAAATATTTTGGGATGACAGCTAGGCGAAAGAGTTTCTCCAACCGGTTCCAAGAGTTCGCCTACCCTCTAAGAAAAGTCACTCACAAACCTATTTTAACATCTCTCTTACAAACGGCGCGCATACTACGCTTAATATTCAAAACATTATAGGTGTAGCAAAACTTGGTGGCTCACATAATATGAAGAGCAAGTCGCCAATGTAAGAGGGAACTAATGGCTGGACATCTGATACGTGGGAAAGCAAGACGATACCCCAGAATTTGGGATATTAGGATAAGGACTGTCCAAAACCTACCAATCAGCTGGTAGAATACTCGAATGAATTAACTCGCAGAAAGAGAGGAAAACGAGGCAGCATAAGTGCACTTTGTACGATACCGACTCGGGCTCTGCTTTATTTCATTGCTAAGTAAGTGCACTCTCCCGTAAGGAATTTTTATAGCAAGAGTACGATCACGTGAAATGGAGCAAATAAATCCCACAATGGATGAGCGTACCAGTTGATGTTAAGACCAGAACCCATCTTCGATAGTCAAAGATTTTCATTCATTTATGAAAATATATTGTACCTTCATTCTGCTGGCTGAGCATATAAAAATTATCCTCCTCGGCTAAAAACGGAAGGCGAATGAACAAATTGGACTCGCGCGCGCCGATTTTTTTTAAAACAAACCGGCTCCATAGCTCGGAAAAATTACAGGATGCAGGATAAAGTTTCAAGCCAGGTAAAAGTTTACCATTATGCTCTCCGTTTTCTGGGTCATTAATTCACTCCGCACGGCGCTCATTTGCATTTTAGCGTTTTAAAAGTTTAACGACGCGGCAAAAGAGAGCTTAACGGCAGGGAATGCAAAGAGATGGAGAGAAATAAATATAGATGGAAGGAAAGCAAGGACGGGGGGGGGGAGAGGAAAGAAGAAAAGGGAACTGGTGGGAGACGAGGAAAGAGAAACGGAGAGGATATATATTATATAAGGCACTGGAGGAGAGGGAACCAGAAAAAGGCACTCCATTTTGAAAAATGCAAGCCGCGCGCAGCGCAATCTAAAATTCCAGCGGACTTACAAAAGAATGAAATGAAAATAAAAAGACAGGACGGCCCTGGATATTCCGCGCCATTAATTGGGAGGGCATTGAAAAGATCACTCCGCTGATAAAACTACAAAGGTTGGGAGGAGGAGGAGGAAGAGGGTGGAGGGTGAATGCGACCGACTGGACTGCCCCCATTGAGGTAAGGGAATGGCACAGCCCCCCCTGCATCGCCCCCCATACATCAAGGATTCCGAATCCGCTCTCCTGGTGCTGCGGCCGTCTCGATGTCGATCCCGCGAATGCAATTCCCCAGCCAGCGCTCCCTCTGGAGAGGGAGGGAGACTCAAGCCGACGATGCACAATTCCAGTGGAGAAATACACCGCAAAGGAAAGGCCAGCGCAGGCAAGAGCACGCCTTGCCGGTGAGCGTTATCAGCTTGCCCGTATCATCACTAATCTCAGTATTTTACCGGTGGGGGTAGGTTTTTAATGGACCTTTTCCACAACCCCTCTCCCCATTTCGATTACTGCTCCCTAGTTTTTTTATGATTCGAATGATGCATTGAACATCAAATTGCAACGGCTGCAAAACTCTTGCATTAGTAGATTTGTAATTTCTTTGCGCAGTCATGACCATATTTCTCCTTGCTGGACTAAACTACGATGGTTAAATATTAGTGATATACGAAAATACCTTTTTATTGAGTATCATTCTGTATCGGCTGTTTCAGTGTAAAGAATCTTTGTATTTTTTGGATTCTTTTAAGATTTTACCCTTGTCTACATACATAAATACAAGAAGTAGCGCATCATTGTCATACCACCCTGATCATTGCTCTACAACTTTCAAAAAATCTTTTATAATCTAATCTATATTCTTGTGAAACTCATTACCACCTGATTTTAATAATGCAAACACACTATATTTTATAATTTCATGTAGTAATATTTATGCCATTCCTGTGTTGTTTTTTTTACTTTTTATGCAATTTGATCTCTACTGCAATATAAACAATTTTATTAACGCTGTGAGATAAAATAAACGTCAATATTAGTACATCGAAAACAGAGGAATTTACGGAGTTATTGGTTGTGAAATGCCGAAAGTGACACGATAAACATCTCCAATAAATTCAGTAAGGTACGACAAATGCCAACGCATCGGCATAGCCGTCAGGTACTTATTGATAAGATAATTAATTTCCACTAATTTAAGCCTGAAACCACCTAATATCGTGATTATCATTAATATTGAAAGCACACTCACAGCTACATTCGGCAGTTTTTAGTTACATTTTTTACATGTATCAGCGGCCGCAGAGTGAACAAGAGTATATTTTTCTTTTTCAAACTTTGATTTCATACCTGCATAAGGTATTTTACATAATTACTTGTAGAAAAAGGCTATATAAACTGTTCCCAACTAATTCTACACTAAAAATCTTGCTGACATAGGTATATATCATCAGTCAAAGAACAAAATATATGTTGACGATGCAACAGCATAAAATGGAAAACTCTATACGAATTTCTTTCCGGTCTACCCGACTAAAACGTCGAGGGAATGAATTGTAATTGCGAGGGTGGTTATCATGACTTCAAAGCCAAGTATGGCCGAGGATAGAGCACTCCCTCCCCATACAGAGGGTTTTGGTTTGAGTCCCGACAGTTAAAGAGATTTTAATGAAGAATCTTGGTCCCTTTTTGTTGTGTTAAGTGAAAAGTATTTCAAGTACAGTAGAATTGTCCGAAATAACCTTTGAACCTGCTACGGACGATTCGAATCCACAGAAAAAGAACTCTAAAACAAGGAACACCCCCCGATTAAGAGAGCATCTACCGTCAGGAAGCTAATGAAAAAATAAAAACTCTACACCGACACACGGCGGTTTGTCACCGGATACTTTCCCCCCCAAAAGCCCCGGAAAAAAATTGAGAGGGGGGACATCCGACCCCTGGGAGTAAAATGGAGAGACCCCTCTTGGGAGAACCGAGAAGGGCCCTGCGGGGTGAAGAGGGGAAAGGGGGGGTATGTGAGATGGAGCGACTGTAAAGGGGGGTATGGAGGTCTCTCGCGGGAGTGTTGAGAAAGGATGCAGCAATTGGGGGGAAGAGAGATGGGTGGCGGCTCTCTGGAGGGGCGTAGGAGGGGAGAACATATATAAACATGGATGCATGAATAAAAGAGGGGGTGGGGGTAAGAGACGGAAGGGAGAGTTGACCGCGTGGTCTGCTTCAAAACGTTACAGATGTTACCCCCAGAAAACATCCCGTGTAAACATCGACCATGACACCCCCGAAATTTATTCTCCATCCTCCTCCCTCCCCTGCTGTCTCACCACCCGCGGCATTTAAATAAAATACTTTTCTACCCCCGCCCCCCACCCCCACACTGATCGAAATAAATGCTGTTTGTTTGTCTCACTCTTTCCTGAACCATGAGAATCTCCAGAGCATGGCTTTCATTTTAGTCTAAAATAATACGCTCCTTGTTCCCTTGCTCTGTTCATCTGAAAAGAACCTGATAAATGTATGTATGCACAGCGATAAAATGAAAATAATCCTGAATTATACAGAAGTCAAGCTCCAGTAGATCATTAGTCTTTACGGATGATACTCACCAGCGTTTTAAAAACGCAAAATGGAGTTGACTCGGTATTATTTCAAGCTATTTCGGAGTACATTATTTGCACAAAAAACACAGCCAAACAGTTGCATCGTTATTCAGTTGCCGTAAATTTTAAAACGATACGAACTAAGGCAAGATACGTATAATACGGATTTGTGATATAAATGTATGAAATATCTTCCATATTGCTATCAGAAGAATGAGGGCAATGAGTGTAAAACATGTTTGCCGTCTTGTCGAGGCAAGAGAGTACAAAGCGCCTCGTCGAATAATCCTCCCAAATTGATTTTTTCAATTAGTTATCTTCTTTTATTTTCAAAGATTTCCGAACAGTCTGGTGCCTTTCCATGCGAAGAATGGTCACAAAAGCGTCCTTGTTTGAGCGTTATCTTTGCGATGTCCCACGAAAAGCACTAATTTACATCGTTCAAGGAAGGCGTCCAAAGGCAAGATCGCTCATTAAAATATGGCTATTCATGGAACCAATTATTCATCCCAATTTAAAAAGGTTTGTTTATGGGCCCTTTATGGGCCATTAACTCTGGCATCCAATTGCCCTAAAAGTGTAATCATGAGTATTTTTTCATTCCAAGGGTTTTATTAACATTCCTTCGGAGATGCCTCATCAATTCCACATTGCTCGTAATTATTTCCAAGTTTACGAGGAATTCACTGATAAAAATATTGAATCAACTTCCTTATTAATAAGGATTCTCTGTATATTAATGACAAAAAAATTTTAGAATCGTCCTAAGGTCTCTACAATCACCACGATTATCGCTTATAGCGTCTGGTGCCAGCCTAGGTAGTATTAAATCAAGAAACACTTTAAAAATTCCGATTATCCAAAATCAGAGCGGCACGGTTATCATGTGAGTGGAGACTACACACTGAAATATTTATTTATTTCTCACCCAAAATTAAAACAAAAGTAGAGGGTGATCTTAGCAACAATTGCAATTACAATGAATACCAGTCAAGGCTGGCTTAAACAACATGTGAACATTGCTTTCAATTAATAAACACATTGAGGGTTTTTGACGAGTTTTCCATTACTTCCTCGCAATATAACTCCTGGTAATGTGGGGAGATAGGTTGTTCAAGGCCGTAATAGAGGAAAGGCTGTTGGACAAGCGCGGAAGGGGAAGAAAGAGAATACGTTTTATGGATGGGATGGAGAAGGGTAGGACCTACGCTGAGATGAAGAAAGATATACTAGAGGTAGAAAGGGCCCTCACGTGTACAAATCTCAGGAATTTTTTTCTCACTTTCGCTAAAATCTACCTTTCTTTCATTAAGACCGTTTTTGGCAGGGTTTTACTCCTAAGATTTAATTATTTTGGAATCCAGTGCTTTTACTTCTTTGAATTTGATTAGCTTCATTTTTTATTTTATTTCTACTGGATTAACTGCTTATTGTACTGCTCGTTTGATCTCTTTTACTGTAGTTGGAGATATTATCATGCATAACTCTATAGGAATTAGTGAATATTAGTATATTGTGTATGGTGTTTATAGCCATTATAGGAGGTAGATGACTCTTTTGAATTATTTTTCCTTATCCTTCTATGATTTGTTTACCCTTCAGATTAAAAGTTTTGGCTCTGTTTGTTTCAATGAATGAAAGCGAGCCTTAGAAACATTTAGTTATTTATAAAAATTATTAAACGTACTACAAATTCCATTCAGTGGTAAAATTTTGCAATAGTTGCTCTTAACATTCCTTTTATTAAAATTCCTCCTTTGCCTCGCCTTATTAGCTCGGACTACTGAGTTTAATTTACTTAATAATTTCTCACTCTCATCTTCGTTAAAGAGATCATGTAAACACAGCAAATCATTCAACACTCTCCAGTCACCCAGTATTTGGAGTCTAAAAGTTTTCAATAAACAGTCATAATTCACATAAGTTTCGAACATAGGATATATATGGTAAACTCCGTTGTCTCAGGCGTAACTTTATGGAATTTGCTTAGCATATTGAATGAGAAGCAGTAACTTTGTAATTCCACATGTTTTTATTGGAAACGACTTAGGTTTCGACGTAGTACGTCATCATTAGGTTTGAACCTGATGATGACGTGCTACGTCGAAACCTAGGTCGTTTCCAATAAATACTTCTGGAATTACAAAGTTACTGCTTCTCATTCAATGTATATATATAGTAGCTAAGATCACAGATTCAAAAGTGAAAAAGGCCGTTTAGGACACCTTCAGCAAAAACCGATCTGTCACGAGTTGCTAGGTAGTAGAACGTTGTACTAAAATGCATAATGGCAAAGATAGGACATGGACCCCGTCAAATAAATATATGGATTAGAGTGTAATCCATGTATCCATTACATATGACTATAGGCTGAGTGAGAAGTGAAATATTCCTTTCTTACCAATTCGATATTCGGGTTGAGCACGTGATGTGATTCAGTATTAATTAAAGAACGCTTCCACGAGAAATATAATTCGTTTGTGCGATACGAATTCAGAAATCCCCCCAGTCGTTGACGACGCATGACCCATAAATAAGATGGATGCCTCGTGGATATATGGATCCAAATCAAAGTTCGAGAAGGAATAGACACATAACGCACTGGTGAAGCCATTAAAATCGACAAATAACCACATTAAAAACCAGCTATGCAGCTATAACGGCGGAAACAAAGGATTTAGAGGAAGAAAGGTCGCGGTGTAGTATACCATAACGGTATATCTACACTCTAAAATACCAAAACATTACTAACAAAAATACATAAGAATTTCAAGCAACGCTATCGGAAACCTTTCGCTGGTTATCATTGTAGGATGGAGGAAAGAAACGGAAAATTTCAGAAAAAAACAGGCATATCTTCCATGCGCCAAGATGCCTTTCCCCTTAAATTATACTCTCTCCAAGGTCATCTTAGCAAACAAAAAAACCACGGTAAGTGTACCTGAAACCACTTTAAACCGGCTGGCTACGGACTCCTTTTTTATATCGCTTTACATATCGAAATAAAAACAATAATTTTCATCCATCACTTGAAGAAATGAAGAGTCCCCTGATGATGACGTCCTAAGCGGAAAACTATGTCGAGAGGACTATACATTTTTAAGTAGAGCAACATAATTTTTTCTATGATTTCCATATGTACGTACATACAGTTTATTCCACAAAGTTATACATGTGAGAGCTAATTTATATTGCTTTGCCAGCAATTAAGCTAAAACGCTAGCCATTCATCTCCTATTTCCCTTCAGAAAACACCACAGTGCAACTTAAAATAAACAACGGTTCCACATAAAGGTGAGATGTTTTGTGGGGGTGTGGTCTCTCAAAAATGTTTCGAAAATATTTTTCTTGTTTTCAGATGAGACTCACCGTCATCCCCTTGCTTCAAACTCCTCCCCTTTCATGAACCCCTCACACCGGGGCTCCCTTTTCCTCCAACCCAACAAACACGTAGTTACACAGTATCCTCCTACTCAAACTCTTCGTTCTTCTCCAACCGGCCGAGAGCTCCTCTGTGTAGACCCTCTCCCTCTGGGCGTTTCCCACGCCTAACCTCCTGGCCTGGCCCCCTCTGGCCCACCCCCTCCCCCTCTCTTTGCTACACTATGCAAAACCTCGCCCGGGGCATGGTTGCAACAAACTCCCTCTCGCCCAACACCTCTATCATCCCATTTTGTCCGACACTTTTCCTTCATGGTGCCGCCATCACGGGAGATTGACCTCACCCTCCCCCAGACCACTTAAAAAACCTCGGGACGAAGTTTGTGAAACTTCAAACTCGTGACAGTATAACGAAGCGATTTGGTGATGCGTGACTTCAAACACGTACTTAGATTCTTGGTGTCCATTCACTGAGCAACGCACTTTTATTGCTATAATATTATAAATTGTTACTTTTGTAACATTCCCCTCCGAGTTTCCGGCAATAATCAGGTTGCATTGCCGTCACAATGGCCGGAGACTCGAAAGAGGGTAGGGCATTTTTCGCAACCTAGTCCGACGCCCATCGGGTAAAGAGGCTACGCTGCGTTCGGGTCATGCGTACGCAGTAGATGGAGTGACCCCATAGGATTATGGCCTTATTCATGCGTTCCGCAAGTGATTCCGCCTATGCCATTTAGGCAGTGATGCACTTTATGCTATTTAGCAACAAGCCCTCCTCTCCACCTCAATATTATAATCGTGGTATGTAATCAAACGGTTAAGGTAGTTTTACATATAAAACGAGTAAAACCTTCAAGATCTCTACAGATGCAGTCCCACATCTCTTCACACGACTTCTTTCTTCATCTCTCCATCTTTATCCCGTTCATAATACCTGTTCTGTTTATTCCTATTTCCCGCTTACCGAACATCCTCCCCTCTATCACAGCCTCCAGCATCCCTTCGCCCCTCATTACCTCTTCCTGCCACCTACTCTGCCTCCTCCTAATCTCCTCCACAAGTTCCATCTCCTCACCCGCCATATCACTTCCACGTTCGTTTTCCTTTCCGTCCATCGCACTCTCTCCATTCTCCTCCACAACCATATCTCAAACGCCTGCCGCTTATTCTTCTCCTCTTTTCCCAGATTCCACGTTTCTGCGCCGCACAACTCCATACTAAACTCTTCGCCAACCTTTTCTTTACATTATTACGCAAGGTTGCATCACACTGAAACTTAAAAGTGTTTGCTGGCCGAAATGTCATTATTAATTTTGTCCTCATGTCATTAAGTTCCCTCGTGTTGATTGATGAAAAAGGAATAAAAAGTGTTTTTGCTATGCTTCATGCCCTTATTTCTATAAACAATTAAGGTCGCCCATTACGAATTTTCACCTTTCAAATTCAGTGAAAAATAGGAATATATGAGAAATTTTATGCAAAACGCTTTGGTTAAGAAAGGAAATAAAGTTTCTAGGGAAAATCGTGCCATTTTTGTCACCGATGCTTCAGAATCCATTCAATACAACTTTGTCTGAAGAATACCACTTTAATTAAAGTCATGGGATCATGACCAATAAAATGTTTCCTATGTAACTTCTAATTTATTCGTGGAGATGATGAAAGGTTGAAAATCGACTAGACTCTCTGTGCGCAATTGGGTTCCCCGATATTATGCCGAGAAGAATCCTAAAAAAACAACTTACATTGCCCCCAATGATCATAATTTTCATAAAAATAGATTTATGAAAAATCTTGTAGAATACTCTGTATCTACCCATACCATAATCAAAGAGGTGTGGCCCAGAGGTGGTAGAGAATGAATATCTCGTGACCGTTATGCCCCCCCTAGTCCTCACACAAATTCAGCGGCTAGCGACGAGATTTGGCCCACACCAAACCAATCATTGTAACATAAATCCCTTGAAAAATATGCGATATCACTAAGTTAATCGAATTCATTATTCAAGCAGTGCATATCCTTCATCCCTTCATCGAAAAGAGTAGCGGCCTTTTAGCCATGAATGCCGTCTTAGCTTGGCCTATTCGACGCTTGATGTCTGTCGTGCTTCTTCCATCCCAGGTAATGGTGCTCCCGAGGTAGGTGATTCCACTAGCTCTTATCTTTCTCCTTTGAGGCGGACGTCGGCCACTACTTTCTCTTTTCCATACACAAGTTTCTTGGTTTTCTTCTTATTGACTTTCATGTTGTATTCCTGAAACACTTTTTCAATTGTGTTCAGTGAGTTCTGTACCACGCCACGCCAATGTAAAGGCATTTGCACACATGCTTTTGTTAGTATATTCGTTCAATCCGTTTACGTTTTGATGACCAAAATAAGGATTTATGCATGCCATGAAACTAACACAAAAATATGCGTCCAGAAGGTAAACTAGGTAATCACTTAGGGAGTAGGCGTGTTCTTTTTCGCGCGGTAAGATTCTTGAAACTTGGGGAAATATCTCACCTTGGAACTCGCAAGAATTAACGAGGAAAAGTTTCAGGGAGACTATTAAACTAAAAGGAATGGCTTACATGAAAAGCCAAAACTTATATAAACGCAACTAACTTCAGCAACTAATCTCAAATTCATCTCCATGAACTTCAAAGAAAATATACCCGAGTCCGTGACAACTACGGTTTCACGCATTCATGCAACGTCTACTAGAAGCTGTGAAGTCTTACGGGATGCGAGGCAGAAATTAACTTCACGAAATATTCAAAGGAGATGAGGGTTAAGAGTAGTGTGGTGGCCGTGTGAGGGCATTCCATGACGAAAGCCCGCGTGCGAATATCGTCAATAAAAGAAATATTTCAGCGGAACCCCGATCACTACTTGGTTGCTTATTGAAGAGCATTCTTAAGTAAAATATATTCCGTCCACCGAAAGCCAAAATTATGGGAAAGGACGGAATATTGTCCTTTCTGGACTTCCTGTCGTCTTTCACCACTAATAAAGTAGGTTAAAGCTGACGCTGAGTTCCTCTAAAAACATCCTCACATCCCTAAATACTACCCACAGGACCTCAATGGTGAAAATTACCTCTTTTTTCAGTCACCTAACCAAATCATCAACCATCAAAGAAAAAGACGATGATTTTGGCAAATGATTATATCTCTGTCAATAAATACACTCTCACCTAGTCGATCACATTATTTTAACTTTCTTCATTGTAGATAATTTCGTCGTCGTATTTATTGATGACATTTACTATATAGCTGACAAATTTTCGAATATTTTATCAATCTATTTCAGGGCTGAAAAAACAAACAACTGAAAGTTCAAACATCGAGGATATCATTTAAGATAGTAAATATATTAAATATACCACAATGTAACTTACGATTTCAGTTTGTATTATATTAAAATTGTATTTCATTCAACCTGATCGTTTATCTGGTGCATTTGTCATAATTTTCTAATGTTATATCAATGTTGTGACAATTTTGTTGAACACTCAAATACTTTCCACAATCACGGAAGCTATGAAAAATAATCTCTACAACTAATGGAAGGCATATAAAGTGTCCTCAATGAATATAAGCAACGCCCTAATACCCAACTACTAAGAATATCTATCAAGAAACCCCATTCATCGCGTCAAAAGCTATTCCTTCATCATTAACAAGAATTTCTTCAGCATGTCATTTCATAAAGATGATGGCCAAAGTAAAAATATCTTTTAGATGTTTGTCCGCGTCGCAAATTGAAGGTAGCCTGCATATTGTATGCGTGCACTACTTCCAAATCAACACTAAAATTTTCCATTAAAATACTAATAGGCAGTAGATACAGTAGATACATCCGAAAGCCAACCTTTAATTTTATCTCTAAATGGATCTTATAGTAGCACAAATGCATAGTATTGCAAATTGCGAATATAATATTCTCAAAGCCATTTGTGGTAGAACCCCCTTTTCCATTTTCTGCAACGTTTAATGGAATCTCTCAGTCATTTAAACTGAAACGTCTCAGTCATCTAAAATTCCATTACCGATAAAATTTATCGGAGGATAAAAATGTTGGAGGCGCCATTTTTTTCAGACTGAAACTAGCTCTCGCAGTAATATGAGAGCAGAAACACTCGGTAACTCTTTAGAATCGCAAAAACAAAAATGCCCATGCACTCTCCTCATCCAGTTCCCACACAACCAATTAAAAAACTATGTTTCGGGGGAAAAAAATAAGAAGGCGAATGCGAGATTTATATAGAGTGCGGGTGCGCCGCAAACGCAGTTTTGTTTCCCGAGCACAGGCGCCAATTTCCCCCCTATGGTGAAGCCACCGAATTAACCACGACGCCCTCAGAATGACTAACGTATTAGCATGATACCACTATTTAGACAATTTCGATGCGTTTACGAAACTGTTATGTTAAACAATTATATTTTTTTTAATTAAAAAATTACCCTGAATATAAACATGAATGTTGCTAGGCTTTACTTGGTGGAACCACTGCATTATTAAGAATTAAACGGTCGCGTCGGGTCGTATTGAAGTTGTCGTTGAAGATATTTTACGGTAAATTTCATCATATTACTTTGTTTGTCTGTCTACTCCCTTATTTGGTATAGATTTCTTTATTCAAAAACTTTTACTCCAAATGGTTTATTGATTTCTTCGGAAGAGAGATTTTGACCCGACGCGACCACCGGTGTAACAAATTATGTTCGCTTTTTGACCCTACGCGACCGTGAGTGTTTCATGTCTTCCGCGATTTCGACCAGAGTCAAACACCAGTATTCAACCTGCAATCAAACATTTTGCTCAACGTATCCTCAAAACATGTTTGAACATGATGAGATGTAAAATTGGCATTTGTTGAATTAGCAATACACAGTTGTTTTCCTCATTTATTGCCATAAATGTCCAATGTGGAGACAATAGCTAAAGATTCATTGCATAAATCCCTCACACTCGTTGGGTCCATGCGTACGAACATGAATATACATATGGATCTAACTCTTCGGCACCACTGTACGGGCAAAGGTGTTGCCTAGCTTTCCACAAAAGATAGGTCGCGCTGCAGTCGGCCAATTCCAGTACCTTTATTTCCAGTATCTCCGTTTGAATCACGGCCTTTCCTTCAGCATGGTTCGCTTCGGTGTGTCAAAAATGGCCGCTGTTAATATGGTGGCCAATTCCAGTACCTTTATTTCCAGTATCTCCATTTGAATCACGGCCTTTCCTTATTAGAGCCATCTTCTCTAGACTGGCGGCGCTACAATCTGCTTGGTCATGATTTTTCGATGCATGCGGAATGTTTGACAACACCCACTGGGGGCAAGTTTAGGATCCATATGTATATTCATGCGTACGAACAAGCTATTGGAGCAGATCATCCTTCAGAAAACATCAGAATTTTGTATTCCTTCACTTCCCGTAATATTTATTTCGACTTTTCACTGCGATTCATACATTGATACATGTACACATTGACATCATACATTGATCGCTCTAAATATATCTTTACATCATCATTATCATCATCAAGCCTGGATCAACATTACTTTATTTGAAAATATTAGTTATTCTTTTCATCATGAATACTATCTCGCCTTCAGCTCACCTATCCTAAATGGCCAAAATGGCATCAGATGTCGATCGCCTTCCCAAATAACCAATCAATGCCAAAAAAAATACGGGGATTGGAAAAAGTAGCAAAACCCGATGACGAACTTTGCTGTATTGGCAACACCGTACCCAACACCGTCCGCAAACCCTGCGTTTTAAAATGAGCATCCCGCATAATAGATACTCGCCCGCGGTGCTCCGCCTACGAAGCGCGGGTCCTTCCAGCCGTGACCCCAATACATCTCCCCTCCGCAGGCGCTTGGCAGTGCGAATCGCCGATCGCTCTTCATCTGTCTCCCCACATCCGGGTGCGACTCTATTAAACGGCCCGCCGCCTAGCAATACAGCCAGCAGGCCAGAATGTCGCCATGGAGCGACGAAGAGCCAGCTGATCAGCCACACACGGCTACGGCGACCAACGTCCTAGCTCACCCCCCCCTCGAGGGAAAAGGCCGCGGGCGAAATTAAGGCCACCATGGCCGTGAGCACAAATGCACGCACACAAATATTTCCCTCCCACACGAGAAAATCGAATCCTGCAGGCGAGGCGTATCTCTCCTCGCCCGTTTAACGACGCCTCGAAGCGTGACTATTTCGTTAATTACCCCGGAGGGGGTGAGCAGAGCAGAGGGCGGTCCCCGAGCTTTGAACTGCTATTCCCCCACGAGGGAGAGAGTACGGGCGCGATACGGAGGTCAAACACAGGGAGAAAGGGGGAGCTCTTTACTCTAGGGAGGGGGGTAATGTAGGGTCAGTGGTGGTTGAAAGGATGTGTGGGGGGTAGAGGAGAGAGGTAGGGTGAACTTCCAGTGGGGCACCCCAAAGAGTTTGGACTCTCTTTCCCGCTGGACTTTCTCCCGGCCGCCGCCCCGCGCGCCGCCGCCGCCGCTGCTGCGAAATTTACGAGCCCACCCCCTCGAACCGCCCGGAGTCTAGTAAGCAGTAGAGGAAGGTTGATACAAAAAGGGACCGAAGTGAGTTCACACTGAGAATCACCAGTCTCTGCGAAGCTTCTTATCGGCCTACACGGAGTCCCAGAGAGTAATCACAACTCCCTCCAACACGTAGGAAAACTGCGAGATCCCAAAATAATCCGTTTTGCGAGCGAAAGAGAAATTTTGAGCCAGCTGGAAGATGTACGAAGTCATTTGAGATTATTTATATGAGGTCACGTATAGTTTAGTACGTCAAAATACGAACTATTCCACATCTGTATTGATTTAAGCCGTTATTGACAGCATCATTAATTAACTAAAACACACACTTGGAAAATGGAAGGTGACGTTTGACTTCGAAACCCGGATCGAGTTTTTTTTAATAAGACATAGTGGGATCACCAAGAGTAAATATTTCATTGTAAGTACGAATCGGATTCACCAAGTCACGCCTGAAACGATTAGTATAATTAATTATGTAGGTGCTGGTTGGACGGTTGGTTAGTTGGTTAGGCTAGGTGATGGGATTGCAGGCATCGGTGAATGAATTCTAAATTCAAAGCGTGATATACGGAATGAAGGCTACTCAAAAGAAAGCATACGTACTGAGAAATTCACAGACAAAGAACTTGAGTCTGGTCAATATAATGGGTAAGACAGGAACTGGAGCAAGATTTAATTACTTGGGTTGTACGTAGGAGGAAAATGGGCGTGGTAGCTGAAACATTAAAAGGATAAGACATCTTGCGAAGCAGGCGTTCAGCAATAGGATGGAGCTGATAACGGAGACCTTGCGTTAGAATGTAAAGAAAAGGTTGGCAAAGAATTTAATATAGTTTTCACATTGCGTAGTGCAGAAACGTGGGCCATGAGAAGAAAGAACGAGAATATCCCGCAGGTCGTTAAGATGTGGGTGCGGGAGAGATGGAGAAACTGCAATGGTATAGTATGCAGGACATCTTCAGGTTTTTCAATGAATGAAAGTAACAATACCTTGTCTGCTCTCCTTGAGGAATGATACGGACAATCCAAGTGCCACATCTCGAAAGAAACTCACCTGAAATAGAGTAAAAAATGACCGTTAGAAGGGAAATCACCAATACAATTTAATGAGACAAATTTATCTTAGGAAACAGGGTTAGATTAGGCTGCAGGAATTGGAGATGTCAGTGTGGAGGAGAGAGGTGAAGGTGCAATGGACGGAAAGGAAGATGAGCAAAGAGGTGCTCGGAATGACGGACGAGGAGAGTACAATGGGAATCTGAAGAAGGGAGAGTTGGATGTCGGAACAGGTATTAAGGGGATGCTGAAGGACGTGATTGAGTGGAGGATGTTGGGTAAGCGGGGAAGGTGAAGAAAGAGAATAGGTTTTATGGATGGGAAGAAAAGAGGTAGGACGCATACTGATAAGCATGTAGTCAGAAGTTCATTCATTCATTACAGTAATCTACCGGTTAGAGGTAGGTTGTGATGAAAGTCAGAGAATATCCAACGAACTCTTACACGTGCCGTGCCCTTTCTAACCCTAGTATTTCTTTCTTCATCTCAGCATAAGTCCTAGTACCTTGTGTAATATTTTATTATCACCAAATTAAAGATACCAATGTGATTTACATAGCAAATAAAAATGGTACAATTATTTATATTTATGTGTATAGATGAACTTCGTAACGTAATTTTGAAAAGTAGGTATCTTTACTGAATTTCGAATCGAATATCACTGTCTCCAAAGCATTGAATTTTACTTAAATCTCTCATAGTGATTAGTTTATATTGAGACAGATAATATACATCCACCATTTGTGAGATATATATTAACTTTAGATGAATAGATATTCCCTGGCATGAAAAAATTAAAGTCTCAAAGTTCTAGTCACTTGTGATGGCGCGGCGAGACTGAAGCGGAAAATAGCGACGGCATATGCCGCTTACCAAATCCATACTCCACGTAAAACGGTGCACCCGTCACACACTGACTTCGAAAAAAAAATAATAAAACAACCGAGCCGTCTTTCGCACATGCCGACACCAGTAGGTAAGTCCGTCTGGCGAGGAAAACGATTTCCCTTCACCAGATATCCACCGAAACCTTTCGCAGGAGGTTTTTCGTCGTCTGCAGCGAGCTGAAGGGTTAAAGAACCGCCCCAATGTCACAACTGCTTCTTCTTCAGACACGAGAGAGAGAGGCGCGCTGCTGGTCCTCGCACAAAAATCTTCTCCCAGTTGGTGCCCAGGGGAGGGAGATGAATATTCCCAAGAAGAGAAAGGAGATGATAACAAAAAACGCGTGAACGCTGCGGCGCCAAATAACGGTGCCTCTCTATCTCTCTCTATTTCTCTCTCTCTCTCTGGGAGGAGTGAGTGGGAAAGGAGAGAGAAAAGGGAATGAATAAAAAGGGTCGGAGAAAGTAAACAAAAAACCTTGAGGGACCTTGGGAGAGTGAGAGGAGGACGAAGTAGGAAATGAGGAAGGAAGCTTGAAAGTTTGCACTCTTGGGTGGCGGGTCGAGGGGAGGAGGAGGGGAAGGAGGGGAAAAGCAGAGAAGGGGAAATGAGGGAGAGTAAAAACGAAGGAGTAAAAAACGAGAAATGAAAGGAAAGAGGTGGGAGAGAAAAGGCAGGGAGGAAGGATGAGACCGAAAGAGGGTTAAATTAGGAAGCGCAAGAGGAGATGAGCAAAGACCGGCTGGCTCGAAGTACTTAGTCGATCTTGAGGCAGGTTCAAAGATACAACTGATGATCGAAACCTTTAAGGGCAACGCAAAGATTAAAAATCGTAAATTAAATAATGTACGGAAACTCTGATGAGTTGCTCCCGACATGCTTAGGAGGAATGTACTTGAGGTCAATACAACAAAAATGAAGAGGTTTTCGAAACACTTTTGCGAGATGTGCAAACAGTTTATAGAAGCTAATTGTTAATCAATAAAATATTTTTTTAATATTCAGATTGTAAAACGTTTTCATTTAGTGATATAATATTCATTTCATTCATGTATTCTACCAGCTGATTGGTAGGTTCTTGGACAGTCCCCATTCTATTTAAAATATTATCTTTAAAAAATTATTTATTCAGCTAAAATATTATTGATTAAATCAAAACCATGCAATTTTACACAATATAAATTTACTTTCGACCTAGGTTTCGATTTTGTAACATCATCGTCTATCGGACCTGACGATCGAGTCAAAATTAAATTTATACTGTTGAAAATCGCACGGTTTTGATTTCATCATGTTTAAATTCCACTCAACTTCGCGCGAATCTTCAAATTAGTTTAAATATTATTATTATTTCGCAAAATTATTGTATACTACTCTAGACCGCATAAGACATGAATAGGTACTGGAATATCTTGGCCTACTCATTAGCATCACATCCGACACATGAAACACTGAACTGTTAGTTTAAATGATGGTTGATAACGAGGAAAAGTTGGCTGTCTGGTTCATTTTGGGAGATGCCCAACAACTGAGGTCATTATCGCCATTGAGGATAAGTGCTAAGGATGGCAATGTAGCATTTTATGGGGAATGAGGAAGGGTGGAGAGAAACCCATCGTTTCCATTATTCTTAAGTTCGACGAAAGGCGCAATTTAACGTCTCAACTGGTGAAAGGTGTACGGGAAAGGCTTTCTATTTTCCGTAGCTTTCGTTATAACTTCCATTCACGACTGTTTCGGTCGGCCACCTTAATTTCGTCCAAGTGGAGTCCATTGAAATATTTGTTAGAACCATTTATTTTTTGTAGTTCTTAAAAAATGACCAAACAATCGTAGTTTCTTCTTCTCATTTCTGTCCATTACGGTATAAGTATGTCGTTCCCATATGAATCCGGATCCCCTCATAAATAACTCTTTTCTATGCCAGATACCCAGACGCTTCTTTTTAGGTTTAAACTGTAAAATTGACCAAAGGGGAACATAAACAATCAATAAAAACTATTTAGGAAATAAATTGGCCACTGGATCTAACGAAGTAAACATATTATCGGCTGCTTAAATTCTTCATGGTGTGATGTAAATATATCAACGAAAAATCCGGAAAAAATGGGTCAAACACTAATAGTCCGGTCCGTCCTGTGTCAAGGCTGAGAAGTCTGGGAGATTAACAAAGACCTATAAAGAGGTTTGAGAGCTATTGGAAGGGATAGATATTTAAAAAATCATTGTCCTAGAACCAGGCTTATAACAACAAGTGCAAGTGAGTGAAAATAATTTATCAGATTTTTACATTATTTTTTACCAGATACACAATAAAAAATAAATACCTTATGAGTAAACATAAAAAGGAGTGCAAAATAGTCTTCGTTCAATGCAACAGCAGGCAAAGATTCTAAAAATGCCTAACTAACCATAAACTCCTTACAACTCAAATACAGAGTAATAATATTTATATATTGCAATGAAAATATTGCAGTGCATTGAATAATTGACATATTAATTTGATATAAGTATATTGAATTTATATATAGCAATTTAATATGTCAATTACGTTTAACATGCATAATTTTATTTTTCAAGTGTACATAAATTTAAATCAAATTCACATTTTTTGTATAACTTTACAGTAATAAATACCGTCTTAGGTGTTATGAACAGATGCAAAACTTCAAAGGTCATGTTGTTCCATGTGAGATATTCGTATAGTTTCCATTGTGAGGGACCTTGGACCTCCAAAGATAAATATCCACCGCAAGGGAATCGAAAGCGAGCTCCTCGGCATGGGATGCCAATACCCTGGGCCGCCACCGCATCAACCCTATTCCCCCAGGATGGTTTTGAAGGAAGGGAAATGAGAGAGAGAGAGAGATAAGGAGAAACGACGCGGAGGCAGAAATAGCCAGGGCGAGGGAGCGGAGATGAGAAATGGCAAAGAGGGTAAATTAGGAAGCTGCAAGAGGAGATGAGCAAAAGCTGAATGGGGTGTGGAGATGAGATGAGAACAACCCCTTAAGGCAGAGAGAGAGAGGGAAGGAGAGAGAGAGGAGAGACACAAACAGCAATTACGCTGAGCCATGCATATTAATTGGGAATTGAGCCAACAATACCGAGCCGCTAAAAACATCGTTGACGAATGAACAATCCCGGGGACAATTAACCTAAAAATGGAACCGCAATTCATAGTAGGTTTCAACCGCGTCTTGAGGAATGACAGCGGCGCCATTTCCCTCACAAGAGAGTCTCCCTTCTTTATACTTTCCACCCCGGCTTTCCACCCCTCAAAGCCTTGCGACACTTTCCCCGTTTCGTTGTTTCCTCCTCCTTCTCCCCCCATTCATAAAGGGGGAAGATGTTGGCGAGGTGGTGGTGCGGTGGTGGGGAGCATATAAAGCGGCAAACGGAAACCAACACACAGTCATTACTCAATCCGCGACGTTGAGCTTAACTTGGTGACGTTGATGCTTTCCATAAAACTGAGCTCCCTCGCAGCAACATGGACCGACGACTTAACGGCGACTTAGCCGAGTCTTAAGAGTGAAGAGAGGACTGAGTAAGATGGAAGAGATAAGTCCAAGGCATTAGGAAGAGAAACCGCTCATTGATAAGGGGATCAAACATTCTGAGAGACACTATACACAGCGCGAAGTCATCGTGCAAAATTTAAGTCAATTTGTCTCCACAATGAAAGTAGGAAGAACCCTAAACTCTTAACTCCTCCTAGAATTCCTCTCCATGATCAGGTACCGCATTTTAGAGTCCCGCAACAACTACTTCCGCAGTAAAATGAAGATCACCACCAGGCATTTCTTCCCTGACTGATCACCGTGCCCTTTCTCGATAGCAAATTTGTTATGATGGTGGTCAATGGAACCATGGATAATTATTACTTCTTTCTAATTCTTCTCTATTTTTCATCTTCTTCACAACATTCATCTTCTCTCCTTCACAAACCACGCGGTTGAAAGAGCATTTTTATATGCACCACCCCACGTTTATTATCTCCAAACGTAAAGTTCTATACTAAATCACAATTTAAACTCAACTACAAAGTTAAGTAGTCGCTATGTAGAGAACTCTGGGTCTTTTATCGTCAGACTCCCATTTCCATTCAAGTATTCTACCAGCTGATTGATAGGTTCTTGGACAGTCCCCATTCTGCATCCCAACCTCATACACTATGTCTCGCTTTCTCTCCTAATGATGGCCCGTTATTAGATCCCTCTTCAATTCTTCATATCTTCTACCTCTTATTTCGTCCATAATTCCTATCCTCTTCCTTCCTCTTCCACGCTTCCCCAGTGTTCTCCCCTCTATCACTCTCTTCAACATGCCCTCTCCTCTCAAAACCTCCTTCATCCATCTCTTCTGCCTTCTCCGAACCTCTGCCACAAGCTTTCTCTCCTCTCCGACCATATCCAATACCTCCTCGTTCGTTTTTCTCGCCATCCAGCTAACCTTCTCCATCCTTCTCCAAACCCACATGTCAAACGCCTCAAGTCTACGCACATCCTCCCTTCGCAATGACCAAGATTCCGACCCATATAGCGCCACGCTCAATATTTAAGTTTTCACCAGCCTCTTCTTTACGTCTCTTCTCAGACCGCCCCCTCATCAATTCCCTTCTCTTCGAAAATGCTTCTTTAGCGAGCGCAATTCTGCATCTGATGTCCTTACCACTAAACCCATTTTCCTCCAAAATACTACCCAGATACGTAAACTGCTCGGCCTGCTCTATCTTCTATACATAGGTAATTGACAAGACTAATTGATCTGGAGGAGGAGTGTTCATATCGGTAAAGAACACGATCGCAGACCGTAAGATGCCCAGAAACAAATATTGAGTCAGTGTGTCGCTCTTTCAAATGTTATATGATCTTGATGCCCTTTACATTTTGACTGCTGAATCACTACCTATATTGTTGGTAGTTGCTAGAATTTGCTCCCTTTTGCATGGCAAACTCTATTCTGCCTTAGCGCTTCCCTCACCTCCAAATATACACCAATTTCAGCTAGTTCCCTCCATTTTATATTTGAATAGAATGTATTTTTCAATCCCAAAACGTACGATATATACAAACCTAAGAAAGTGTCATCTGCGGCGAATCATTCCGCAACTGTCGTACTCGTTCCCTATAACTAATTCCGCTCTCCTCTATAGCTCTATGTCTGTCTGCTTATGCTTCTTTTTCGTTTGTTTGTCCATTGCTCAATGCTACTATTGCATTAGAAAAATGTTCAGGGATATTTATCGTCAGTTGTTTATTTGTTTACGAATGTCATTCGTCCAAAAATAATTTAGATTTTTACGGGATTACGAACGACTTTTTCTGATGTGTGGCGTTAACGGACGGTGGGGTTATGCTTTCCGCCGTCTCCCCGTCAAGGGGGAGTCTATTACGACTGACGGGAGTATCAGGGTCAATTGCTAACCATTTTTGTAAACGAAGTTGTAAACAGTTTCGAAGTTAGTGTTTATTTTCACATTTTACAAACAAAATACAAATCACCAGCTTACAATACTGGGAAAAAGAGCTTCAAGACGGTTACTTATGTTTCATTGTAGAGTTAAGAAGTTATGTAGACAGGGCTGAAATGAAATTTAGTAAATATTGAAAAAAAAAATAATCTCCTCTAATTGTCTGCCTGTAACGTAGCATGACGGATAATTTAGACTTTGACATGGTTCGCTCTAAGTCTGTTGAGGACACCGTCAACGTCCGGCCATTGCAAAAATCGGCACGACGACTAAAACACCTTCCAGTTAAACAGCCATATTACGGGAACTGAACGAAATGTCCAAAAACGGAAAAACCTTGGTCACTCGTGAGCTTCTAAAGAATGCAGCGCCGCCAACCAGGCGTCGCGTCGCTAGGACTATCCGTTGCCGAGAAATAAAACAGTTATGTTATTTTTTCGAAAGACTTCGTATCAGTACAGTTTTTCACTTGTAAGGCGTGGCAACTTCGCAGAATTAAGTAGCATAAATTTATAGATTTCAAAGCAAAGAATAACCCGTTCAACACCGGAACCAGGTAAACCCAAGCATCGTGATTTTGACCAAACTGGACGTCATGGGAAACTGCTCGCAGCACAATCCGGAAGTGCCACCCTGAATGAATAAATTTCACACGTTCACGGGCAAGGTGACATGCGAGCTCTACTCTCGCGTATCAACGCGACGTTACGGTTGTCGACCCCGGTAGTAACGCACGAAATTTATTCCCCTCTCGAATAGGCAAGGATGAAAGCAACTAGCCAAGTACTTACCGATCTGGTTTTTATTTTGTAAAAGGGATAAGGAAAAACGGAATGGCTTAATTCTTTAACCTCAGCCCCTGAGCCGAAAATCCTGATTGATTCACGGAGGGCACCGTTGTTCTTCAGCGTAACTGACCAGCACGGGAGACATTTTGAAAGGGAGCTGTTGTTGCAGCTGTCCCATCACAGAAGTAGCTACACCAAGGATGAGACATTACGCAGCAAACTTTTATTCTGGTGCCTTAATCCCTCTTTATTCCTGATCCCTATAGGGGCGGTTTTCATTGACTTCTGAAGACCTCTCACGCATGAACCTGGTTTTATATCTCCTCACCCATTTCCCTCACCAAGGCTACCCCTTCTTGTCCCACACATACTCACTTAACCTCTCAAAGGCTCAAATAACCACAGCTGTCGAGCACCTTCCAACAATACCCCGAGATGCGTCCGAAACAGTCGGAAGAGAACCATTACGGCTACGGGTAGCGCACACTGTTTCTCTTCTGTTCAACAGAAAAAACTAAAACATTTCAACCCTTAGCGACGGAGAGAAGTGCGCGCAACTGGCGCCCTGAAGTTGCAAAGAGTTCTGACACGCGAGAACGAGGAGGAGAAAGAAGGGGGAAGGAAGGGAAGAAGCCCTGAGACCCTTCCTTTAGGGATACGACGACCCCAAGTGGCTTCTCTTCCACCTCTTCTTTAATCAAAACAGTCCATATTGTTGAGAGACCCTGACAAGAACGAGACGGTGGTGGAGTATAGCGTGTCTCGGCGAGAAGTTTATTTCCGTATCACGCCGTCTGATAGACAGAGTTTGAGTAGTCGATTGGTTGCTATGTTATTTGGGAATCCTCAACAGAGACACATCGCCATTCAGAATAGGAGTCATTCTGAAACGACGATCAGTTGTTATGGAAAACATCCACCATGACTTTCAATTTTTATACATTACAAAATCTAGCAATGGAGCACCAATTCATTATTAGTATGCTACTAAATAAAGGGTCGGTCTATGGAAAGTCCACCTATAGTTTCCTCGAAAGCAGGAATTTTTCTCTAACGTTTCCTACGTAAAGCTATCCCTTTCCCAATATCAAATCCCACTTTAAACTTCTCGTACCAACAACAAAACGTGTAAAAACCAGTCCCTATCAAAGATCTTTGACGATTTTTGGTGAACAGGTTTGGAACTATATTCTCCCCTAAAGTGAAAGAATCGACATCACTAGCCTCTTTCAAAAAGGTGCACTTTGGATTACTTCTTAATTACCACTACCTGTATCTCCATCTTCACTCGGGTAACTTGCTGTAATATTGAGACGAAGATTGTTTGCGAAAGAGAACATTCATTTGCGATTAAACAGAAGAGTCATTTGAGATTAAAAATATTGAATTTTTCCTTGTGCATATTTTTGATGATTTACCGCCATGTGACTTTCATATTATGCATCATATATGTTGATTAATTTCATATTATATGTACACTTACTTTATTTTATCTCCAGGTGTGCTTATATTGCATCCGGGTGTATGTTCCGGGTGTGTTAATTTTTAATATTCCGTCGATTTGATTTTTGGACAATTTTCCATATCTGCATCGCTTACGTTATATACAAGTGACACTGAAAAAAAATTTATTCTTAGAATATGAGGAAAATATTCTTACAGCTGATATCTAAGACGAGATTCTAGATTTAAGAGGATTTTCTTACCTGAGTGAGTCGGAACTAATGCCATCTAGCGGTCGCGGCCTGAAACTTGCAGGGTTTAAGAAAATATTCTCAATGCTAGAATATTTTCGTAATCACTCGGGTTACCAAGGAACACATGCGCGAAGGAATGGGGAAAGTAGGTGAAGGTGAGCAAGGAAAGGGTAGCGAGAATGGGAATAATGGGAGTAACGGGCCTGCGGTCGGTAGGGGTATCCACACAACTATTTATAGTATATATTTAGCCTTCTCGCATGAATCTCATAGTTCGTTTTGAGCTTTAGAAGCGCTATTTCCATCTTTGTATTTCCTGTATGTTTTCTCCAAGAAGTACCCAAGGAGAGATTGGAATTTACCGGTAAAATATCCGCCGCAGTCGGTATTCAAACCCGTAAGGGAAGAGAAGTCATTGGGTGCTCCAGCCACCACACAAAACCGATATCCCCCGTTGAGTAGTCGAGTCGAGGAAAACCGAATGGAAATTTGGTAGGAAGGGAGGGGGGATGCGAGGGGGCGAAGAGATGAGAGACAGAAGGGGTCCAGGACTCACCACTCCGCCACATCGAATAAACCGAAACGAGATATAGATGCAGGGAAGAGGGGGCGGGGTGGGGCAGAAGGGCAAAGCAGCTTCCTCCTCCTCCTCGAGGAAACGAGATTACTACCACATATTAGGTTGAGCGGGACGCACTCATACACACACACACACTAACAGACATACGGGGTCGAGGTATGGAGTTGGGAGTGGAGCCACAGGGGGTCGCGCTCGAGGGGGGACGTTTTGGGGGAGAGAGGGGTAGGATGGATTCACACCATAGTACCACAGGGGGAGGAGGTCAGGGAGAGGAGAAACGTAATGGGAGGCGACGTAGCGAAGAGGGAAAAAGTGGTAAAGGGGGAAGGGGGGGGGGGGTGCTTGCCCCCCTTGTAACGTAGAGACAGGGGAGCCGCGGATGAAGGTGTTCCAGCGAGGGGAGGGGTACACACAGGGGGGGGGGGAGCGGGCGCGCGTGGGCTAGGGTCTTCCTGCGCATATAACACGGGTGGAATGAGGAATACGGTATGAGTGTGCGGGGCACGGGGAGGGGGAGGATCAAAGGGCACCGAAAAACAGAGCATCGCGGTGATGAAGGGGAGGACGTGCAGCTCATCCCATTACGGAAGTGGAATTATGGGAACTGGATAGGCGGTGGGGTAACGGGATGGGGGAGTTAACGGGGGTAACTAACTAACAGTGGGTGGGTGGGAGGAGACCACGGGGTGGATGAGGTTGTGGGGAGGGGGATGTTTCAGGCGCGTGCGGAGGAGGGGTGAAGGGATGGATGGAGGACGACGAAAATAAGGGATGAGAGAAGGTGGGATAGGGGTTGCGATGGCGATACGTCCCCTAGGGGCGCCTCATCCAACTTCCGTCCGACAGAGAGATAGAATCAGAGAGAGACATCGATATGAGGTACACACGTGACGCGAGCGTGCTGGGTCGACGCTGCTGCACTCCCTTCGACCGATTGCGCACTTTGCGACCGATCCCTGTCCATCTCCAGTACTTGAAAACGCATCGCACACACTCCTCGGGTAAATATTACGTGACGGGCGAAATGAGGATTGTAAAAAAATTAATTAGCTTCGGTTTTATAATGCTTGATTATGGCCCTTTATCCCAACTCATGGCGGGTGGGCGTCATAGAGCGAGCAGCCAATGAAAGGCGTTTCCACTTCCACCATAGTTCCTAGCTCGCGACGGGCGAACAGCGTTGTCAGCTCTTGCGAATAAATGCACGTTGGGCGGCGAGGAGTCACGTTAACCTCGGATTTTGAGCCTTAAACAAAAAAGTCTATTATATCTTTTCGTTCGCTTTAGATCGCCAGTGAATTTAGTGGGACTTCACGAGTTCATAATGAAATAAAGAAACTTTGTATATTCCACACAATATTTTAAAGGTATAAACACCGACCGGTTTCAACACTTTCGTGTCATTATCAAGGGATAATACATTATTATTATTCCTTCCCTATTATCCCATGATTATAACACGAAAGTGTTGAAACAGGTCGGGGTTTATACCATTAAAAATTTGTGTGGAATACACAAAGTTTATTTATTTCATTATAAAGTCTAATATTCCCCATTCTTCTTCATGATCCGGGCTTTGCACTGGAATTGGCGACGTCAAAAAAGATCGCCGAAAAGAACAAGGCAGTTCGCACACAGTAAATTTGGCAACACACAGACGATACGACACCGAAGTGAACCTCACGCCAATCGGGGTCCCCCCCCTCAATGCATTCCATGCCACTCATCTGTGATTGGCTGAAAAAATGTGAAAGATATACCAGTGCATTCAAGGTCAGCCACCATGAGTTGGGTAAAAGGGTAAAGCGTCAACCGAAATATTATGTCGCCTTTACGTTAACCTGATATTAGCTGAGACTGCGGGTTTTGAATGTAACATCAGACTGTAGAATAATACAATAGATTAAAAATTAATCTAAAAAACCACGTTTTTATTTAAACTAAAAAGAAGAAAATAAACCACCCTGCCTTGGCCCAAGGTCCCACGATAAAATTTTACAGATAAAAGACTCCAAAAAAGTGGTGCGCATCAAGTTCAATATCTATTTATTATGGAGCCCTGAGCTGCCTTGATTATTAAGTGACTTCCCCAGAAGTAGCTTTAAAGAATCGAGTTGTCTGTTTTTTTCTCTCATGTTCATCTCCTGTCTCTATTAAAATCGTATTGTCGTAAAGGTATATGAAATGTCATAAGTTTTAGAATTATGCATCAACTCTGAAGCAAATTTTATGACGCTTTACATTTGACAGTGGAGTGATATAAATTCATCATTACATATTTGAGATTTTAGTTGTACTATTGTAATGAATATTTACAGAGAAAGAATTTGATTCAAGATATTGAAATTGATGCGCACCACGTTTTTGGTTTTGTACATATAGTCTTTTATCTGTAAAATTTAATCGTGGGACCTTGGGCCAAGGCAGGGTGGTTTAATTTCTTCCTTTTAGTTTAAATAAAAACGTGGTTTTTTAAATCAATTTTTTAAATCTATTGTATTATATATTTTCTTCTTTTTAGGCATCCGGAGACTCATTCACTCGAGCTAAGAACTTACGCTTGGGATATTTAGCAAGGTGAGAAATTTGATCGCTTTTTATTTCGATTTCGAGCAGCAGACGCCTTCCGCTCGCTATCTTTTTGTCGGGTGGCAAGTCGGAAGAACAAACAAACAAAAAAGCGACTTAATAACAAAAGGGTAAATGGCTCACTCACTCACTCACTCAGTGCTTCAACCCGAAGGTTGGTTTGGGGTAGGTGAGGGTAGAGTTCACCTCAGACTAAGCCAAAGGCGTGTGAGTTTCACACATTCAGGGTAAGGGGGCCAGTTCCTTTCCCTGGGCCACCTCGCAACGCGAGGAAATTGCTGTCAAATCAAACAGCTGAGCGATTAAAACAAATGTAAATTGTCGAAAATAGCGGCTCATATTTCCTCTGAAGAGATAGATATAGCGTAAGAATGCATTGCCATCTGGATCTGATCTGTACTGAAAATATTAAGTCGATAGCTAATCGGGAAGTGGATTAAATTTAAGTTGCAAGATTTTGCCCGGAATGACAAACAAACAAGAAAGCGACTTAATAAAAACGCGGTAATAAATAGGCCAACCCCGGGGGTGGCGGGATAAAGTCCTTACCTGTCAGCCCAAGGGTCGCGGGTTTGAATCCCATCTGGGTAGGATTTTTTACCTTCCATGTGACATGGTTGTGTGCGTAGGCCCGTTGCTACTTTTTGAAATGACAGAAGTAAGTAAAAGGCCCTTGAGGCTCTTTTCCGAATAATTGGAAATAAATAGTTGACGAGTGCGTTATCAATGGGAAAAGCTATTTACTTAAGTCTTCCTGCCAAGAAAATATTTATCCAGAGAATATGAAAAAACGGGCGTTTAGGTGCCGTTCATTTAGTAATCTCCATGGATGGTATGTTATCCTCCAGTTCCTACCGCATCTTCCCCATTTCCAATCCCCTGTCAGCCATTACTTCCCATATTTTCCTAAATTATCCCCTTCTCCAATATTCTGTTACCTCCAAATAACTTGAGTACATCACCATTTTAGTGTACTTCTATCTACTGATAGGAATGTTTCTGGACTGAACCTACCTCAGTGGTCATCATCTGGCTCACTTCGAGGTCATCTTTGCACTTTCCTCAGCACAACTAATCATTTGCTTGCCATTAGGTCTCTCATTAGCTGTTTATACCTTCTGCCTCTCCATATGTCGTCCGACATTTTTTTTAATTTTTTTATCCACTTCCTTCTTTTACAACCATTTTCCAAAGAGCATCGAAAATTAGTACCTATTTCTTGTTCTACCAATTAATGTTAAGTTTTTTTAATAGCCCCCTCTTCAAGTTCTTTATTTTGGGGTCAACTTCAAGCTTTCCTACATGTGCGTTAGCTATTTATTTTCCCGTCATTAAGTCTCTCATTAGCTTTTCATACCTTCTGCCTTTCTCAATGGCTTTCATTATCCCTTTCTTCTTCACTCGTGTTTACACAGCTATCTGTTTACCCTTCACTTAGTCTGTCTTAAGCTCTTTTACACCTTCTGCCAACCCATGTGTCGTCCAGGAATTCCTCTCTTCTCTCTCTTCCGCGCTTAACATAGCAATTATTCCCTCTATCGCCCTCTTCAACATGCTGTTCCCTCCAAATGCGTTCCCTCCATTCATTGTTGCTGTCTCCTCCAAATCTCCACTACTTCTTTCACCCAAACCACTTCCAAGACTTTCTCATTTGTCTCCCTCGTTACACAGTGTAATATATTACCAGAAAGTCCTTCATTTTTACGTTAGCGAGGCGCAAGTTCTCTCAACGAAAGACAGAAATAAAATCACATCAGCCGAAGTGTAACGGCTAAGAACAAAAGAAGGTTGCACATTAAACGATGGGATAAGAAAGGAAATCAAATGAGAAGATAGAAACATTTTTAATTTGGAAGAAAAGTGTAGGCATAATGCAGCTAAACCGTCTCCTAAGGATTGCCTAAAAATATATTCAAATATATATTAGCCATGTGGTCATCGCTATGTCAGTCAACCAAGGCTAAGATGGTTTCAGGAATAGGCTATGCGGCCTAACCCATGAAGTACCTAAGAATATGGCAGTCCTCCATCGACAGGGTCACTTTGTGTTTTGAAAGACCAGCACTATTAAAAAATCCAATTTGTAGAGATACTTTTCCAAGATGGCGGGCGCCACGAAAACATAACATCGGATAAATAACTCAACGAAGGCTAGAATTGCAAAAATGTGCACAATTGAAACTGCATGTGACTCGTCCTCGCGTTATGTATTTTCCGTATTGTACACAGATGCAGTGGATGAGAGTTATCTCAGGATAAACTGCTGTATAGATGAAGAGTGGATTCATTTAGAAAAATAAATATATATGCGATGTTAAGACATTAAGACATTTGGAACATGCATGCAAGTATTTAGGAATCATCGGAGATGCGTTAATTGCGGAATGTAATCGTTCTAGTAAAATTGAAATTTGCAAATAAAATAAAGCAATGTTAATAAAAGGAGTTTTTGATTATGAGTTATCGAACAAAAGGGTATGAGAGGCTGTTCGATATTTGATAAAGCTTCCATTTTACTACTTTGGTTAATATTGAGATTTTTGCTAGGATTCCGAATTTGCTTCTGAAACCACGGATATTGTTTGATCTATACATTACACAAGTAGATTTGACTACCCACATAAAATGAAATAAATGTTATCTCAAATTGATTGAGTCTTCCACCCTCACGCTTACTGCCGCCAGAATCATAATTAAGCCCTAGAATTTTACACTATAACATATATGCGTCCAAAATGTATTTAAAGAACCCATCACCTCATTCACAACTACACAACTAAAAGGATATGTTCCTATTCCACCCTCCGTGTAGATTCGTATGGTGCAGTAACTTGGGCCAAGAGAAAAGAAGATGAGAATACGCTGCAGGCGTATGAGATGTGGATCAGGAGAAGAATAGAGAAAGAGCGGTGGAGTGAAAGCAAAATGAATGAGGAAGTGCTTCAAATGGTGGGTGAGGAGAGGAAAATGCTTGAATAAATTAGGAGAATGCAGATAAGTGGTTATCAGAAGGTATTGAGGGGTGAAGGGATGCTGAAGGCCGAGATAGAGGGGAGGATGTTGGGTGAGCGGGGAAGGGGAAGAATGAGAAGGTGAAGAATGTATTTGTGTGAGGGGCCTCCTTCTGTAAAAATCTAAAAGATTTCTACTGTCTTGCAATGAAATCTACCATAACCTGCAGACTGCCCTAATTAAAACTACACAATCGGTCAATAGATGACCCTAATCCCTTTAGCATTCGCCCCCGTCGTTTTGTCGACCCCGATGGCGACGGGGTAACGTAATCGGCTGCCAATCCGAGGGTCGCGGGTTCGAGGGTCGAGGAGGGTTCGCGGGTCCTACCTGGGTGGATTTTCTCTACCCAGGATATGGGTGTTCTTATTCGTCTCTTGTTAATGTTATACACCAGATGTAAGAGCCCATTGTGAACTGTTTTCGGGGTAGTTGAAAATAAATAAACAAATAAATAAAAATTACTGCCCGGGAAAGGTGAATGTTTCCAACCATGAGGCTGAGAAGTGGGTAAAAATTTATAATAATAATACATTCCCTTGTAGAAATTCGAAGGATATATCGCATGCGTAGGGGTCTATTCTTCTTCCCTCCCCCCCCCCCCCCCCACGGACCAAAACTATCCATCCTCCTCTTCCCAGACGCCCAACATAGTCTCTGCACTGTTTCTCCCGAGTCACGCGCCTGACCGCAACCCACGCCCGCAAACCCTACCTCTTCCTCCATTCCCGGAAGGAGGAGGGGGAGGGGCTCTCCAGAAGCGTTTTCAGGCGAAGGCATCGGCGCGGCGCCCCCATTTGTCCCCTCGGCGAAATGAAAATTTACGAGAGGCGCGGGAGGAGAAGAGAGGAGGTGTGAATCCGTCCGAGAGGGATATAATGCTCGCCGGCGACGGCGTTATGGGAAAGGAGCTCGAATGAGGCGCCCCCCCAACCCCCTTTCGCTTCATGAATTTTCATTTCCAACCGTCGCGGCAAGGTCTCGATTGCCCCCTTCCCAGTTACGCCGATCCCTCTTAGCCTCCCACTGCGGTGCGAAATGAAGGAGAGAAACCAAACTCGAGCAGTCGGGTGAAGGAGACGAGTGGGCAGTAAACGCGTGACATATCGCCCGCGAGGAAATTGCTAAAAAATTGCGAAGTTAAGGTAGATTGAGTTCTCCCAAGTCATGATAGAGACCATATTAACATTTAAATTTTAAATTTATGCAACTGTGAGAAGCATGAAGTAAATATTTTAACATTAATGACCCAAATATGTACTTTGTTTTAAACTACTGAAATTCTCTTTCTCCTTCCTTTTCAACCCTTGAGTCGGTTGGCAGCAGACCTCCAATTCATCTCTCTTCTCAGCTTTCCGTTTCAGGTCCTAATATGTTCTGCATTGCATATCTTTCATAATTTGGCTCTTGTAGTCAAGTCGGGGTCTTCCTCTGCAATTTGTACCATCGATTTTCCCTTCAATTGCACTTTTAACTTGAGTATCTCACCGCAGTAAATGTACATTAAGTTTAGCTCTTCATTCTTTAATGATTCTTAATATACTTCTTCTTTCCTCTTGAGCTCTTTCAAAGCTTTTCCTTTCCACAGATGCAACGCCAAGTGCCGTAGTTGCGTAGATGTAACTCCAAGATGACAATACTCCGTAGATAGTTGTCTACTGATGATCGAAATTAAATAATTCAAAAATATAAAAATGAAAAATAAAAAAATATATTTCCGCTACAAAGGAAGCGTTTCAGAATGTATTCATGGATTATAAAAAAAAGCAAAATATAAAAAGCATTTTTAGAGATCATAAGGGTCACAGAAGTTCAAAGAGAAAATAAACCATCACCTACCAAATATTAAGTTGATGATTTGCCACGAATTGTGAGTGAATATAATCCCATAACGTCGTGAATAATATTTAGGAAATAAATGCACGAAAAATCACATACGACAAATTCATTCATGGGTGGAGATAGGTATGTATGCACTACAATTGTGGTAAAAGATGAGGTTTTCGCTCTTAAGTACCCCGGACTATCAACGAACGAAAATATAGAGAAGAGAGGGGTAGTGAATGACAGAGGTTACATTTTTCTAAACGTCGAGTCCTCTGAGCAAGGGTCGAAAAAATTGTTTTATTTTTAATTCGAAATAATCTAATACTCTCGTTGCCCCTAACATAAGTCAGATTAAGTTAGCTGTTGACCGTGCAGTTTCTTTGAAAAGCGTCTTTTTAACGGATCAAATAAAAGCTTAACCTTTGTTCTTCCAGGTGAAAATCTGGCATGATTCATGCTTACTCGCCTCCCTACGCTACCTCCAAGTTTTAAACGAAAACAGGCGTAAATGATGGAAATCCGACCTACGATAAATCAAATAATGGTGCGCTTCAGTTGACAGTGCTATTAGAGGGCCAACTCCAGATTGTACAGAACGAAAAGCGGCCGGAAATATGATCCGAAGCTAACGTTTTTCTTTCTCAAGTTGAGAATCCTCGTACCATGAATATAGAATACTGGATGGGAATGAATCTGTTGTCGAAACTTCCGCAGGCTTGGCTACCGCGACTGAGGCGCTGGCAGCGCTGTAAACAAACGGGCGTTGGTAGAACTATTGACGGCGATTTAAACTGGCCACAGAGCGAGTACAAAGGGTTATGCTCATGATTAATCGGGTAAATGAATGAGTATTTCTTCAGGAAGTAAATACTGATACAAATTAGATTGGATTAAATACCGATGTAATGAATTAATAACGTTTATTCATTTAAAAAAAAGCCTCAAATTCATAAATTCATTTTTTATAAAAAACCGCTGTAGATATCCGGGAATTCCATTATGATCAGGGTTGTTTCCTTTGTAAAAATTGCAATTACAAATTACCTACCTATTTTCCTACTGATCCAAAAGAAGAAAGGTATAGGTATTGAACTGCCGGCTGGATAAGTGGAAACATGTTCTTTATACCTATGTTTGCCGTGTTACCTATCAAGAATCGGAGTCTGAGGTAATTTCACAATTTTTCTGGAGTAGAATGGAAGACTTCAGCCCGTTTGTCTAAACACATTCCCAAGTAGCATGTCATTGCCTATTGTCCTCGCAAATTTCATTGTTTCATCTTACGTATGAAGTGGGATATCCGTGGATCTTTTAACCTACGTCAAACATTCATTTACATGGAAAATTTGAATTCCCGGAGCGATCTGGATTCAAGATGGAGCATTACATTAGTAGAGTGCGTTTCATCACCTGGGGTATAGCAACCTTGTACAACCTTAGCGACACTAACGCTACCTAGCAACTACCTACAGTTAGAAAATAGAACTTCTATAGGGTGCGGAATTTACCGACAACAACGCTTACGAGGGATTTACACGGGACAAGATGGCGGATTTCCATCCAGTTTCTATATTCATGGCTCGTACCTACTACTACTTCTCCGCGAAAAAGGCACCAAATGACGATCATAATTTTTTAATACATAATGTTATCAACCGATGAATGAACCAAACACTATAGCTACTACGACCATATTGCGGTAGAGTAGGACATAGTAGGTATCTTGTAATCAAGAAGTTTAGCAGCCAAGTTTTCTTGTCTAGCATTTTATGTAGCCAATGACGTCTTTTTTCACAAGGCAAGGCATTCACTTCCCGCGCTCATGTAAGACGTTTTATTCACTCTTCTCTTTTCCGCTAGAGTAAATTTCAAGCGAGAAGTATGAAGTGTCGCAACGTCTTGCCCCCCGAGAGGAGTTCTCTTCAACTCCCCGGGGAGACATGACCGAATAAGTACACCTTCCATCTTGACAAAAAAAATAAAACAGAAAAAAAAACAGAAAAGAAAAATCTAATACCTTTTTAGCGATGCTTTGAGCCACAAGTAAGATACCAGAAATATAAAGAAAAGATAAAATAATATAACTATTTATTTCTCAACAACAGATGAATAAAAATAGCAAAAATACAAAATAACTAAATCCACCCCGAAAAACAACTAATTTTATAAAAACACGCCATTGGTAAGGCCAGAGAACAATGCGCAAGTAAAAGTGATCTGGAAAAAATCTCTTACTTTATGCGTAAGAAAACATAACTCAGGGATTCAATCTATAAGATTCCAGTTTAAGATTTATCGCTTTGAAATGAATGCATAGGTACATTTCGTCAAGCAACTTTAAAAATTTTCCGTATATTCTTCTGAGCATTTCATCTAATTTTCCTTCAAGTGCTAACAGAAAATCAATAATCCTGCGTCCTGAAAAAACATAATGCATAAATGCCCTGCAAACATACAATGTCTCACGTCTTAAGTGTTCTCATAATTAGTCAATTGGAATTAGAAGATTCCACTTTACTGTTGTTGGCTTTACTTTGTAGAAGAATGGAGCGTTAGCCTCCATGATTGAATAAAATACTTCGCTCTTTTCTGCAGAATAACTAATAAATAAACTGAACTTTTAAAAAACGGCAGAAAGGATTTTAAAGGAAAGCATTTTATTTACGAACACTAGAATATTCCAGTTTAAGATAAATTGCTTAGAAACGAATGCATATATTTCATCAAGCAACTTTAAAAATTATCCGTAACTTATTCTCTTTCATGTTTTATCTGATTCCCCTTTTTAAGTTAAGTAAGTTTATTATTACTCCATACACAAAATACATTTCAATAGCAAATTTTGAGTGAATTTAGGTAACCTTGAAGGAGAACCTGTTTTAAGGCTACCATCAAATAATAACAGGTTATGCTTACACTTAAAAAATACATATAGCTCATGTAGTGAGGCCTGGACAGTTACTTAACAATGTGAGTGCGTACCTTCAAGAGCTAACATAAAATCGATAGACATCGACCTAGAATCGATAGAGAATCGATAGAAGGCGTCCTGAAATAACAAGCCTTAACTGGTCTTCTAACTAGTCCCCCGACACCCACCCTCCTATGAAGCTAATCTTTTTGACACGACACTTTAGCGTCTGGTGTGCTTGTCTAGGTTTTTTTGTTTTCATTTCAAAGGCAGGTGCTAGGTAACAGCCGACCTCCGGGAGAATGACGCATAGTCTGGGCGTGATGCTAGTCCATTAAGGGTTCCGTTGATAGAAGTAAATTAAAAGGTAGGAGAAGGCGGCTGATTTGCTCCTGGCATACTCCATTAAAGTGCACGCTCTTTAAAACTGCTTTCAGTCGAGAAAATTTACGCAACACCCGTCGACACGGTTCAACGTGCACACAATAGCGGCTGATTGGAAAATTTTAATGACCAAATGATATTTATCGCCGCATACATATATATCGCGAGACGGGAATAATTAGAGAACACATATGAAAGTATAAAGATTAATTTATCGAAGACCGAATATTGGACGATGCTCACATCTAAATGACAGGTAATTATTCGAAACTCGAATAACATTCGTTCAACGGTACACATTAATAAATATGAGCTTGCACATTATTATTCTTTTTAATCCTGTTTTGTATATTCCACACTCTTTTATATTACCAACAATGGTTTCGATATGAAACGTCATTGCCAAGGCTAACCTTGATAATGGAATTTCATGTCGATACATATTCGGTAATAAAAAAAGAAGTGTGGAATATACAAAATACGAATTCATTGAGGAACGCACCAATGGCGTAGTTTCAGTTCTTTCCGCCCTGGGCGACCTGTCAATTCCCACCCTTCGTTTGGGAAACATAACACCAATCAACCCTTTTCATATATAATTTTAAATTTAAGTGTCAAAATAATTGAAATAACTATATCGGAATTGAAAAAAGTAAAATGTTTTAATTTATTTTGTTTAAAAATTATAATGAAAATTTAGAAATTCTTTTGCGTACTTTTTACTCGCAAAATCATCCATTATTATATCTAAAAATATATTTCGTTCTCCATTTGACGCTCTATCTATACAACTAAAAGTCAATGTCTATCATAAGGGGAGATTCTAATAATGGAAAAAAAGGCCGAACCGATTTTGTTGGTTTTGGCGTCATTTTTATTTCGTACAGCATCACATACACACGGGTAAAACCCCGAATTTCCATTTCCGACCAAGATAATTTGTAAATTAAAAAATAAAACACGGCCTGTTGCCCCATTTACATTACTAGCGTATAAAGCTAGTAACTCCAATTCTAGTAAGAATTTCACTGTGGGAACGCATGTTAGCGGCAACCCTAGTAAACCTGTTAACCACGCAAATGTTACTGAGGTTGAATGATAGTTACTAGCGTAGGAAGCTAAAAATGTACCCACCTTTAATTTGCATAGAAACCACGTAGTTACCATCAACAACGTTGCACTTAAGCACAAATGTTATATTGTGCAAACATTACTAACGGCCTCAAGATATTACACTATTAATGGCCCGTTTACATTCCTAGCTTTCTAGGCAAGTAACTCGAATGCTAGTAACCATCATTGTACCCTAGTAACTCATGAGTGGTGAACACGCGTCCTATGACTCAACGCTTTTATTTAAAAGCGTGCCCTGCCATTGTTGAAGGGAAATGCAAGGAGGAAAGGTCCAGAAGGAATCAATGGAGAAATAAAATTTATCTGCTACAGGCCTTTTTTATTTTGGTATACATATATGTTAATTGATAGACCTTCAACAATGCCCCGTTAAAACTACTGTCTACGTTATGCCCAGTTTAAATTACTAGATTAATACCCTTATAGTAACACGAAGCCAGTAAAAATTTCCCCTAGTGTGAACATTGGTTAGCGCCAACCCTAGTGACCTCGTTTACGTTGTTGTTTACCACGCAAGAGTTACTAGGGTTGAATGATAGTTACTTGCATGCGAGTCACTAGCCTAGAAAACTAGTTATGTAAACAGGGCATAACTCGAATGCTAGTAACCATCATTCAACCCTAGTAACTCTATCATGGTCAACAATAACGTAGTCAAGTTTACTAGGGTTGGCGCTAACTTACGTCCACATGGGAAACTTTTTACTGGCATTCAAGTTACTGAGTTACTAGGTAGAAATGAATACAGGGCATAAGTAACTCGGATCCCGCCGTTTGAACGCAAGTTAGAGCTGACCTTAGTAAACTTGTTAACCACACTAGGGTTACTAGAGTTGGCGCTGGTTACCGGCATTCGAAATGCGTGAAAACGGAAGTTAGTTGAAATCGTGGTTGAAATAGGAGATAAGAAAATTGAGGGTCTAGCACAAAGACGGCAGCACTACACTGAAAGGGAAGAGGTTTTCCTGAACTAATACAGCCATCAAGTCCATTCAAAGGAGAACGTATTGATTACACTAACATTCTGTACAGATATGTAATGTGAATACACTTCAGTACTGCCGCAGGCGCGTAGGTTACTTCAGTTGTTTTTTTTTAAAGTGATTCCCTACTCATCATCAGAGTTCACCAGCATATCAACTACGGTGAACTGGAAATAGTGTGAACGCAAGTAAGGAAGAGCCGCCATGTTAACCATTCAACCCTAGTCATGTGAACGGGGCATTAACGAAAGCGTTTCGTTGAGAAGAAAATGACCCCAGAAACAAATTACACAAGCCCGTGCCTTAATGTACAGTCATTGCTGTAATGTGTACTTAATAATGTAGCATGCGCATACATAATATAGCAATTGGTAAAATCTTATTCTCTACTTTCTTTTTATATCCCATTACGGCCAGCCTTTTGAAGTCACGGTTCAGCGCAGCATCACTACCGTGCTCTTCCTCGCAAAAAAAAACGTCTACGAAACTAGTTTTTAAAATCTGTTTCATTTTCTTTTTCCCTTTCATGCGACTACGGATCAGAATAAAGGGAGGAAGTGCAGCGCCAACGTCGAACGCAAAACGTCGAACCAACAGCAACGCTCACGGAGATGGTGAACAGGCGTAAAGGTTATTACTGTGTCGTTTGGCTATTATTCAATCAAGGGGAGTGGCGAAAACACGGACACCTAATGTGTCGATCTTTCCTTAAGGACGCTGCATTTAAGGCGAAATATGTGTTTGCACAAATATGATTTCAGAAAAAAATTCTGAAAATTGAGACGATTTCCTCCAAAAGTCATTGGAACCGTGCAAAGACACAACAAGAACAGTTGCACGGAAAGTTGCGTGCAGCGTCTACCACGAGAAAAATTGCATGTTTACCCTGCTTCCACTGAGATACATATTAGGCCTCAGGGGGATCCATTCTCCTGCGAACAATACGCGACGGCAAATATTTGAAGCAACTCACCGGTAATTCGATCCCCTTGATCTCATTTCTCATCCTTTTCCACCCACATCTCCTGCCTTTCTCCGCAATCCACAATAATAGTGCGTGGCTAGGGGTAAATGTTTGCTAAATACACATTACGCCATATTCTATGAAAATGTTAGGCACTCTTTTAAGCAGCTAACTTGTATTAGATGACTGCATTGAAGTTCCTCAATCCTCTTAACTTCTCTTTCTGTACCTACTTCCTTATTTTTCGTCTCAAGGAGTGACCCCGAACATCATTTGAGAGATGAATTAATTACAGACATTTATATTTATAGGTATAGCAAAACTTGGTGGCACTCGCCAGAGGAGCGTTTGAGGTCACTGAAGACCAATTAAGCGTTGATGAGCGGGCAAAGTTGGCGAAGGGCTCAGTTGGGGACTTATAGAAAGAACCTAAGCATCTTTATCCCTCCTCTCTTGTGCGATCTCCTCTCTCTGACGTAATTTTCTGTACGGGCGAGTGCTACCAAGTTTTGCGACACCTATACTTACTACTACGCAAGCAACCTCAGAAACGTGTCTGGAAGTGAATTTTCACGCATCATGCTCTTTGTTAGACGACATGAATGCTTAAAGTTCAATAAAGTAGTTAACGATGAGCTTCTTCATATTTTCGGGTTCTACCGCGTAGGTTGCTGTGTTGATGACAACAGTTTCGCTGGCACTACTGCCAGAGTCTTCAGGTCGAAGATGACGAAGCTCGAATGATGAGGTCGAAGATGAAGACGCTGGCAGTAGTGCCAGCGAAACTGTTGTCATCAACACAGCAACCTACGCGGTAGAACCCGAAAATATGAAGAAGCTCATCGTAAACCACCGCGAAAACCTTCGTTCTAGTAGTTAACGCTTAGCACATACGTACATGAACGGAGACATTTGGATTTCGATAAGTAAAACAGGCACGTGAGACTTGATAGCGGTAACAACGACGCATAGGCTATACAGAAAGAAGAAGATAACTAATATGCAAATAACGGAGCAAGCTGTCCAATAACCAGTCTAGATGACAGCAATTCTGTGCTTAACTTTGTTCGTGGAAAAAATAACATATTAACAGGTCCGTTCAGTGGCCTTTTTCCACACCATTTTCTGATGGTCTAATCATCCCATGACACAGCCAGCAATAATCTCATAATTTACTCATCGATACAGCCCGTGTGCACGTTCTCGACTAGTTTTCGGGTAGTTACATGGACGAAATTTTGATGAGTCAATCAATTAGACACCTGCAAAAAGATAAGGAGGTAAGCGAAAATTGCTTCTGTACGTGGTTGGAAAGCTGTAAAGGCTTCACATGGAATACATAAAGCAAATCATGAGGTACGTTAAAGTGAAGGCCCATGTAGTAATGAAACGGTTAATTAAAAGGAGAGTGTATTGGAGTGCTGCAGCAAACCAACTTTCGGATTGACGAGAACTGACGATGATGACGAAAGACTAAGTATGAACATAACTATGCTAATTGTCGAAAAGGCGCAGGATATTCAGTCTACATGTGTCCAGTATAAATGACAGCTAATCATTTATCAATTATGGGGAACATGCATGGAATGTTTCTCCCGTTACTGTAGCCCACAATATAGAGAATTTTCTCACGAATCCGAATATGTAAGCCAAAGCTGTCTCCGTCAATTACAAATGCTGTAAAAAGCTAATTAAAAGTTAGCAAAAATCGACGAAAGTCACGTGACTCGAAACGCTTTCTCATTGGCTTGACGTCACCGAACGGAACTGAAGTCCTCGCAGCTGCAGAGATAGGCGCCTTGTTGAAGTTATCGGAGCAAATTCGCTATTAAAATTATTCTGGTAATTTCTCGATAGAAGAAATGACTGAAGTGGGATTCAAGAAGGCACAGTCGGATAATTTACCGATGATTGACTCACTTATGGTGGCCGCCTTCCTGAAAAACAGCGATTGTTTCGTCGCTGCCGAGATGCGTGACTGCGGTAAATTATCATCTGCCCATAATTTTATTAATACCTAACTTTTCATGCGACACATTATGCGGTTCTCTTATATCAGCTGCTTTGTTGTTAAAATACAACTATGGAAAAAATGAACTGATGTACAAACAGCTTTCAAGTATGATTAATGTCTAAATAATTCTAAATTATCGCAACGGCTTTAGTCGCCAAAAATACGAGTCGGCGTGTTAAGTTTAGCATTAATATGTAGCAAACTCAATGTGTCTCATATTCTGAATCTATTGATTTTCAAATTTCCTTATTACCGAAACTTAACCCATGCAGTCGTAATCTTTCCCCCTCTATTCAATAGATATAAATCTTTATTCATATTACCCACATTTTTATTGAAGACTATATTAGGGAAGTCCATGGCAAAGCAGTATATTTGCTGAATTGTAGATTTCGGCTTTCAGTATGTAGTTATTAAAGTATGAAACGTATTTCCAATGCTACGAATTCTTCTAGTAGCTATTGAAATGGCGTAAATTTTGATGTCTTTTTCGTTTTGCTACCCCGAAGAGTTACCTCGCAATCCCCCAAGTTCGGATTTTTCGTCCGCTGGGACGCGCAAGCCTGCGGTTAGTCGTCAATTACTCCTAAACGGTTAGTATCTGTCCTTTTTTGACTACTTCATTGTGTAGTCATTAAAATTTCCTAAAGATTTATACCTTTCGCTTCTTCATAGACCTCACGATAACCATTAAACAATCATCTGAAATAGAAAATTATGATAGGCAGATACAAGAAATGCATAATATAAGGCAAATTTTCAACCATTTCTCCCAAATAGCCGTTGGCGTAGGGGTAAGGTACTGGGTTGTGGAGATGAAGGTTGGAAGTTCGAATCCGTTGCTTTGGAAAAATTTTTCTTCTTTTTTTCATAGCAAGTTTCGCTAACATCTTTGGAAATTTTAGGTTCACCATCGCAATACCTTTTAAAACTTTTTTTGCTTTATTTTTCTCCCTAAATTTTCATTAATGACGGCGAATGCCCAACTGTGAAGACCCTGTTTCTCGGCGAAACCTTCTAAACTAACATTCTCACCTCCAATCTGTTGACGGCGTTTTATAGATCTCATCGAGGCCTACAACCTTACGTATACCCTTACTCTCTATCAATTATAGTTCGCAAACTAATGGTAATAACGTGTAACAGACAAATCATGAACTAATAGTGAGATATAATAGGTATTTCATGAGTTATCTAACGATTTTCAAAGCCATAAATGTCACTGCTCGCATATAAATAACGTTCAAAGCTTGGAAATTTACTTTCCCTGTGACTTTAGAGACGTTAGTTGTATTAAATATATTAAGGTAGGCTTACATTCAGCTTACACTCTTCCCTTTTCAATTCATATAAGGTTTATTCCCTTTCATTCTATTTATGGATATATATGGATGAATTGAAAAAGGGAAGTATGCAAGGTCCATGTAAACGTACCTTAGGCGGTAGAATACTTAAATAATAATACTTTTGTTGAAATCACGTCATAATTTTCCGTTCATAAATAATATTTTGCCTTTTATGTGATAGTTTTTCACTTTCTAATTTATATTACGTGGCAATAACATAATTTGGCTCAATTATAACATTTTTTACCTCACAAAAATAAGGTTTGCAATACGTGGGACCGGCACTTACGTTGAAATGATCCTCGCAGCAATAAGCCGTCGAAAATTTAGAGAGAGAATTTCCGTCTCTTCTGCAGGCTATCAACCATTTTCTCCTCTTCTTCGATTCTTTCGGGACGTAAATAAAAACCATTTCCGGCGTGGAAGTTGAGGTATTTGAGCAACAAGGCGCGATGCAGGGTTTATATAACTTTCCCGGTTTTTTTCTCGTTTAGATACATTCTGCTCAAATGAAATGATCAAGTAAGATTAGTGAATATCAGTAAATATGAAATAAATGCAATCATTTACGCCAAATGCTTGCTCCATCAATAACATCCGCCTACTTTCTCGTCAGAAGGTAAACAATCTCTAGCGATACCGTTCCGTGACGTCACGCGTCCATTCCCCGATGACGAGGTGTTTTCAAGCTGGCGAGAAAGAATTATTTTTAAAGACTGATATCTCAGTAAAAAACCGCTTGCCATCTGTGAAATTTTCGCTACATCCATTTTAGATAGTGTCCTTCGGATATAAGTGGTTATAAAAAATTGTGCATGTTCCCCATTGCTCGTGGAAAATATTTAATTACCCACGTGTGAAATAATAGGTACATACAAGAAGGTGAGGCTTTTAAAATCGCTAATACGAAATAAAAATTTATGTGAGATTCGTTTAAAGATCTCATCAAAATTCTGTAAAAACATTTTTGACATCATACATTGGTGTGAATACAATTTTAAACTACCCGTTCAGCAGCCTGTTTCTCTGGTCTCATGCCGATGATCTAATTAATCACCCCATAACACCTTTCGTCGGCGCAGCAATATACACCAGTACTTTTTTTCTCACCGTTGCAGTCCGTACAGCATGTTCCCGACTAGTTTCCGAGTCTTGTGTTAACATTCTTCTGTGTATCTATTTACCATTTCCCAGGTCGTGAAATTCCGTGCGGAGGAATTAACAACCACGCACCCCACCGGCATTCTCGCGGAGGGAAGGGAAGAGGAGAAAGGACGGACGCCCACATTTTATCAGCTTAAATATTTACTCGCGGCACGCGAGGCGACATTTAATGTCGCGGGCGTGGGAACCAGGAGCTTTTTACGAGGCCTGGGCCGCCAACACATGTGGGACGGGGCTGGTGCGGGTTCGATAGAAATACGTGTACGCATAAGCCTTCACCCCTACTTTACGGTTCCCGCCATTTGTGTTACGTATGCAGAAAAAAAATCCCCGTCGACCCAACCCGTTATATTATTTTTTTTTCCCGAGGGTATTTCCTTCCGACCAAATATACAGCGACACATTACCCTGTGACGCTTCCGAAGAGGCGTGGCAGAGGATTCGGGGATACCTAACTAATATTTTTTTGTATTTGCGAATGATAAAAAAATGTTCGATTTGCATGTTATAAAGCTGCCCCCCGACAGTTTTGTCGCGTGGCCGTTGTTTTGACGTAGTCCCGAATTATTCGAGTGAAAATATAGTATTTAACTCTATCAGCGCTTGTGTTCTTTTTGCCTCATTTTTCCGGAGTTGTCGACTTCACCAATGGCAGGTAGGACAATTAGCCATCCTCGCAGTGACAAAGGTGAATACGGTTCAACAGTACTTACTTTTACAAATGTCTCGTCATCGCCGGCTTCCTTCATGGTCAGAATACAAACTATCACCCCAGTTTCTCTCATAACCGATTGAAATTCACTTTTGTTCGTCATAACATTTAGGGTAAGAGCTTTCAATCTTCAGGTTTTGTGCACGGTCACTTTCTTCATGATTAAAAGGCATTTTTCCTATTTACTCTAATGACTTACCTCCTAAGAAAAGTTTTTTGTTACAAATCTTTCATGTCTTCTTTATCTATTATTTTTCTAGATGATTCTTCTTCATGACCTCTTTTTTAATAATTCAATATATATTTTTCTCTTCGGGAATATATCTACCAAATATGTCTACCGAATTCCCGAAAAATATATACATTGAATTATTATTTTTCTAATCTAATTGACCGGATTCTAGCCTGCGGTAGACGTACTCTAAAGGACACATGCTTGGCGATTTGAGAGTACACGAAAAACCTGGATAAGGGCAGTAAGAACATTAAAAATAATCAGTTATAGCGGTAAGGATGTAAAACAGCAAACATTTCTACGATGCATGGCGTACAGGTTTTGTAAATCGGTGGTTATAGGGTACGCAAATAAAAAAAAAGTGGGAAACTGCTGATCTAATTCTTTAACTTACTCCCTCTACATAACTTGCTCCAAATTCCCTCAGCATAATAAAACTGCGGCTTTATTCATGTGATATTACGTAACACCTTTCACCGACTTACACGTTATACATTCGTCGACTATTGCTCTCTCGACTACTATAACCGCGTCCAATCTAAATTCGGCCAGAGGAGAAGCTGGCTGGCGGACGCAGGTATGATAACGACCAAAGCTCGAAGACTCGGAATCACCTCGCGGCGATACAATCATTTATTGCATTAATATTCGAGCGCTTGTTTCCCAACCTCGAAGGTAGGGGGTGGGGCGGAAAACACTGAAATGAAACCATGAAAGCACTGCGGAGCAAACGCACTCCACCGGCCTTTTAAATCACTCCATTATTATTCCCCGTATTCGCCATTGAGACCCTAGGTTTCCACCCTTCCGAATACATGCACACGGTCATCGTCGCCGCTAAATTGTCGGAGTTCCCTAATTTCGACGAGCTCTTTTTTAGAGCATTGAAATGTAGGGCTTCGTGCATTTCTCCCTTTTGTTCGATCAATCGGGGATCGTTTGTTGAGTGGGGTGGATTGTAAAGCCTTACCATGCGCGAGGCTTTAAAGAGGCGGGAGACGAAATGAAGGGCCACTGATTACAAGGAATAGCCCTAAAATTCAAACAAAAGCAGGACAGTGAAGACTCTTGAATCCACTAAATGTACACCGCGCAACCGAAATGGGGAAAAGGCTTCATTATTTTAAAAATTTTAATTAAAAAAGAGAGTATGATTATTCCGTTGTCTCGGACGTGACTTCGTGGAATTTGCTTAGCATTGTTAATTGTAAGTATTACTTAGTTCTTCCATATAGATTTATTACAAAAAGACGACCTAGGTTTCGACGAAGCTCGTCATCATCACCTGTGGTGGTGTGGAGTTATAAAGGCAGAAAAGGCGATTATTGAGGGGTTTGAAAAGAATGATGTAATTTGACGACAAAGAGGTGTTACCATCGAGACGAATTGATATAGATGTACTAGATGAAGATCCATTTCATTTGGGTAATCTACCAGATGATTGGTAGGCTTTGAGGACAGTCACTATACGGTACGGTTGTGGCAGGCAATGAGGGATGTAGGTGTTTGTTGCCCCGGCCAACCCACCATTCTCTGAATGAATATCATCTGTAGGTAGTTCATTTTTTGGAAGGAAGGAAAACCATATAACACCATAATTTTTTTGTTAAGTGATAAATTGTACATGAACCAAGAATCTGTAAGAGACTAATTGTATAATGTGGTAATAGGTAATGAGATCAATAATAAAATTTTGTAAATTGTAAAAAAATAAATTGCACAATTGTGTAATCATCAAAGAGTTTATTTGCATAAAAATTGGATATGTGAACCAGGTTGCTGGTAAGGATATGCCAGGGGTGGTGGTGTGTATGCCGGTGGCAGGTGAAGAGGGGTGTGGGTTCCTATTGCCCCGGCCTATCCACCATCCCAAGGGTAAACTAGACCAGAAAAACATAAATTATGGGAGAGTGTACCATGCTATGTATCATTTAATGAACCTAGAATCCTTTGGACTAGGTTCTATTAAAGCCATTATTGTATTATCTTCTATCCTAACCTTCCAATTCCTCAGACATCTTCTCACTTACCATTAAGTCTCCCTTAAAATCCACGTATCTCCTACCTCTCCTTAAGCCGTCCAAACTTCCCCTCCTATTCCACAATTCCCAAGCGTTCTCCACTCCATTACCCTATTCAATTTGTACTCGCTTCTCAAAACGTTCTCCATCCACCTTTTCTGCCTTCTCCGAAACTCCACTACCAACTTCCTTTCCTCTGCCACCATATCTCAGCACTTTTCATCTTCCCCGTCACCCGGCTTACCCTCTCCATTCTTCTCTAATCCAAGATATCAAATTCCTCCAGTCTATCAATATAATCCTCTCTCCGCAATGACCAAGTTTCCGATCCATATAGCGCAACGCTACATATTAGAGTTAGATGAAGATTAATAGGTACTCATTAAGGAGTTCCCGAAATATTCCTTGAAATATAACAATATTACTTTCCGAAAGGCAATACGTAAATTTGCTCAAAAAATAAATTATGCTGATGATATAGTATATCAGCCCGACAGGACATGCACATTATGGCTATTAGAGTTCACACACGATACCGCATGACCTAAACCATTAATACTAGTAATGGCGTCGTTATTTAGAGCGAAATTTGGACAAAATAGCCCACCTTTAACAGTTAACTCTTTAATATTAAATGAACACCCCTGCCCTGAATGATTAACGTATAGCCAAAACAAATATTCATAAAAAAAAGAGAAAAGTCAGAAAAAAGTTGGGAGTATTATCATGACGAATTGACTAAATATGGTCATCAGTTTTACATTTGACCTTAATGACTAACCGCGACAGTCTTCAGCATGCATTAAGTGGCCCAATCAGTATCGAGAAAGGTTCGAAGCAAGACGATAAAGAAGTATTTTGTTTTACATAGCGCCAAATGCCACGGCATTTAATTAAGATGATTAGTCCAACTTTAGGGAAATGAATCCCACGGATTCGTTCGTAGATCAAATTAGGGTCTCCTCCTGCTCCGAATACCACATGGACGGTAGGTATGTGATATTTACGCCCGTCGGAAACATTTTTCCTCCAACATCTCAAAAGGTTCAATTACGATTATAAAGGGTCCAGGAAGGCCCAATCCAAAACGAGTTCGGAAATGTTTCGTTAAAGGGTTCCTGGTCTAATAGAAGGGCACGTTGTACGGAAAGGAAATGGAAAATGACGGTCTGATAGGTAAGGGAAAGGAACTAGACTTCGGCTGATTGGATAGAGGAGCGATCTAGCTTGATCCATGAACAGTGCTCAATTCAGAAGAGAGGCAACTGTTCAAAGAAAATTTCACAATGCCCCTAGGGAATAGGCGATGTCACGATCCTCCATATCCATCAGAAGTATACAAAAATTCAATAGGCTTCATGGATGGACAAGTTACACGTCCTTGGCTGATCAACTTTTCCGTCATGAAAGAAATGCCTTCGCCCACAAATTAAACCTTTCTTAAAGACTAAACTATGAACAAGAACAGGTACCTGAAGGATGTTTCATTAGTCTTGACAATATATAATCTCGAATTCCACTTAATGCATGTACTATTCCAATTCAACAAAGGAGAAATAACTAACAAAAAACGTATATTATACGTGATTTATGATAGTGGATTAAGTCAAAACTTAATTCATATCAAATAATCCATTCAGAAGGGCAGTTGACTGCTCATGACATCACTCCTCTGAAGAACAGCAATTAACATAAAGAAGTGAGCGAATCATTTTCACGTACTTATCCATTATCCACAAAATTAATTTAAATTTGGAATCATTAAGGAAAGTCACGAACTGCCATTGCCACTGCTATTTCGCGAGTGCCAGAGAATTAAATCAAGGTAATCATTTGGTTATTTTTTTTTTCAAAAACACACGACAAGCAACCTTTTATTTGCTATGGACCAGAAGAAAAACTATTCCCCCGGTGGAAATATAAGTACACACATTGGCATAGAACATTAAGTCCAGAGGGAATGAATGTTCAAGATAAAAACGGCTGGGTAGAACTGGGTTAACTCGATCCTTAATTAAAGCGTTCATTTGGGACGCTATAAACAAGACAAAAAGTTCGTTAAAAATCCCAAACGACCCTTTTCTCCCAAAATGTATTAAATTAGAGGGACGTCTACGAAAGACGATGTCGCTCTCTTTTCCGCTGCAAAGGAACAAACGAGTAACTCAAGGGATTAAAGCAAATAGCTGTACAAAGTTCCGTACGTGCATACCAGTTCTACATTTCCTCAAATGAACTATGAATTTCTATTGTTATCAAACCCTTTCAAGTTTATTTGTGAATAGTTGAACTTAATAATTAATCTTACCCATTTAGAAAAATACAATGTGTAATAAAATAAATATTATATAGGAATGAGTGGATCGCGAACGAATGTGAGTTTGTTGGTCCAGTCATGGTCACATGTGTAAGGAGCGTGCTTCGTTGGTTTGACCATGTTGAATGGATGAGAGTCAAACTAAATGCAAAAACTAAGTTCTTTGACTGTATTAACCTCAAAATAGAATGACATGGCGTGATGGCTATTACATAAGTACTGAAATACCCATCATTCCTTGCCGTTCTTTTTGGAGGTTAGCACAGTCGTCGTATGTACGTGAAACAAATGCAAAGTATCAAATAAAGCCCTTCACATGGACTACAACCTTAACGCGGTGGAAGGGCTTGCGTATTTCAATGACCCCTAGAGCTGGATTAGTAGTAATATTGAAATAATCGCTCCTGGTAGGGCCACCCATGCCAGGTAAGTTGGAGAGCAGGAGCCAGACGAAAGGTAGTTCACGTGATGATGCCACGTTAAAAGTACCGTAGGGAAGTGGTGATGGGAAAGTGAAAGAAGTGGAACTGGAAGGTAAGGACAACAGTATGTCACAGGAACAACCGGCACTGTGTCGTGAACCAAAATAGTTTCCAAATTCATGTCGGTAAACTGGAGACGGAGCATTCACGAAAAGGGACAACGCGCTCCAAAAAATTATAGAGAATAGCACATTTCCGAATAAATATCGTAATTGTTGGGAGAAAAGAAAAAACAAAGAAAAATAATGGGTGTGAACTGGGTCAAAGGTCAAATTTTCCGTCCCCGACAGTTTCTTCAGTCCCTTACATCCACGAAAACGTTTTCACTCCCATGCTAACCCGTTTCCCGCGACACTTAGCCGTAATTTAAGTGGCAAACGTTCCGGAAGGGACCTTTTAATCCAACGCTCCGCATTTCTCTGACTCTGGCGCGGTCAACTCCGCTCCGCGCTAGTTTAAAGCTGCGATCATCTCACCACCGAAGGCAGGAGCGAAGCAGCAGTTAATCCAAAATTGTGTTTCCTCTTTCTCTCTCTACGCCAGCCTTCCCTCCTACACTTTGTTGTAAACACAGACGTAAAACACGGGGGGAGGTAGGATTTTTTAAAAATCATTTAATGCCTCTCTTCTAATCCTGTTAATTGCGCTAATACCTGTCAGGAGAGGTGTACAATAAAACCCCAAACGCAAAAGGGAACCAACCATTTGCAATTTTAATGGCGTGCCAAAAAAAAGAGGGAAAGAACGGGGCTCTTGTTTGAATTTAACGCGCGCGCACAGAGAGAAAATCACCAAGACTCACAAATAAAAGAGAATTTCAAAAAAATATATATATAACAGGCAGTCCTGCAGAGGTTAATGTCCCTCCCGCATTTGCGGTATTCTACACACACAAGAGAGATCTCCGGCATACTTGCATATTTTCGCCGATTACATTCGTTTAACGAGGCCAGCGACAAATTACGATAATTTCCACGCTTAACATTCCGTTCCAAAAGCACAATGTGCCCGAGTCCAACCGATGAAGTCCCCTTAACAGCTGCGAATGAAATTTTGATGGCCCAACGGTTTCGCTGTGGGTGACGTCGTTAGGTCGTCAACGGAACGGAACAGTTCGTGATTTAAAAAAATATATTACCGTCGCTCTGGCAAAAAAATACGTTTGAAATCAGAGTAAAACGTGCGTCCTTTAGTTCATCCACCGACTGTACGCAACTATCTTAATCTCTTTTATCTTCACTTTTAAATTTAAAATTGATTAGTATACTTCTTTGATGGATGAAAAGAGGAATATCCTTTAATGGTCAGCTTCATATGTTAACCATGAACAAACGTGGAATAAATGCAATAAGCGTAAATATATTAAAGGAATTTCTCGACTTCACGATGATCAATAGTAAATGAGGTTATTCATTTTTTGATCAGAATACGAGATAGATCAGTACGAAGTAAACACTGTTCTTAGATTTCAGCCAGGAGAATCAGAATTTCAGTGAATTCTCCAGTTCACTTGCCCAAAAAGAGTACCTTATAGGAAATTCCTCTAAGTGCAGTCTAACACCTGTGATATATACTTACTGGGAACATTACAATATATATATATACCTCCTTCAATTCACATTTTTTTCGACCGAGAACCTTTGGCAATATCCCCGATCACAAAAATTTCTCTAGTTTCCGCGATCGACGACTCCAAAATGGCCGACGATGCACATCCACCAGCCGCAGAGATTGCTGATCCCTCCACCGCGCCGAGGGAGGTGAGAAAAAAAAGACGGGGGGGACGCGCCACGACGACACCGCCCGGGAAACGCCCGGCCATTAAAAAGCGCTCTCGCCTCCTAGAGGTGGGAGAAGATGGAAGGTAAGAACTTCGAGAAGGGGAACCGAAGCAAAAAAAATAGTAGAAGACGGATAAGAAATAAGGGATAGGGAGGAAGAATGGAAGGATAGGGAGGTGGGTGTTGAAGGGTGGTTGGGTGGCGAAGTGACACCCTCATCACACCACACACCCCTCCCCACCAAAACGCCACCCTTTGCAGCAAAAAAAAAAGAGATACAAGCGAAGAACGCCCGCCCAAGCCACTGCGTGACCCGGGGTCAAACAGGTGACGAAGCGGCTGGAGGGGCACACAAGAGGCGACGTGGCTTATCAGCCGGGAGAAGGGCGATGGAGAGGAGGAGGAGGACCCCAACAAGGACCACTACTCTCCTCCCAAACCGCCCCTTTTTACACCGAGAATCATCTCATTCGTGCCCGCACCGCTCCCCCGAGCCACGAGGAACAAAAGCGACATCCAGGGGGATAAAAAGATCGGGAGAGGAAGAGTCAAAAGAAGAATAAGCAGGAGGGGAAGAATGAGAAGAAGGCAGGGTATTAGGAGAAGGGGGAAAAAAGGGAATAGGCGTCCGAGTAGGTTGTTAGGACGGGGGTGCGATGGGATGAGAGGAGGACGAGAATGATGGGACGGACATGTGACGAAAAAGGAGATCCTGGCAGGGGTTTCCTCTTTCCTCCCTCATTCCCTCGTTCACCCCCGGCGAGAGGTTCAAATGACGTAGGGAGGTGAGTAATAGCACGCCATACAAGCACGCATTATTCGCTTCGTCTCGATGTCGGTGGGGTAATAGTCCTCGTCGGACATTGGAAAGAGAACTAACGGATTAGAAATAATAAAATATGGAATAAAAGAAGATCCAAGACTGATCAAAAGAATGGTGGCGTAAACCAAAAGAAAAGAAAGAGAATCCAAACCGCGGAAGAAGAAAAGGAGGAATGGATGAAGGAAATAAGAGGAAGGAAAGAAGAGAAAGGGAGAGTAAAAAAAGAAGAGCAGCATGAAGCAGAGAAGAAATTAGACACCAAAAGAAAACGCAGGAGACGATCTATATAATTAAAAATCAAGCAAATGAATGCAGTTACCAATTGTAAATATCATAAATATTGATTCAATAAAGTGATAATTTCAAGCCATTGTATAACTTCACACATCTAAGAAAATATCGAACAATGTAATAATTCAAGTGGGGTTAAACGTAAAGTAGGAAACGTCAATCATATTGTAAACCCTAATTTTGAATAATGGGGAGAGTTCCCCATGAGGGAAGGACAGAGAATCAGGGTAATTCACATCCCCGAAACTCTTCCCTTCCTTTATTTTTATTATTATTAGTCCTCGTCAGAAGATCCCAAGATCATACACTTGGGAAGTACCCGAGGTCATACAGTACATAATTGTACGCAACGTAACTTGGTGGAAAATTCTCATCATAATTATTATTGCTAGGGCAATATACCTGTTAAGGTAGGTTTAATTCTAGGGGAGAAAAAATCTTCTAGATTTTTAAAGGCGTTGACTTCTAATTTCTTTCTTCATTTCAGCATACGTCCAACCTCCCTTCACGCCATCCATGAAACCCTTTCTCTTCCTTCCCCATCCCCACTTGTCCAACAACCTCCCCTGTACCACTGCCTTCAGCATCCCTTCGCTTCGCATTACCTCTTCCTACCACCTGCTTTGCCTCCCTCCATAAGTTTCATTTCCTCACCCACCATTCCAAGCCCTTCCACATTTCTCTTCCTTTCTGTCCACCGCACCTTCTCCATTCCCCTGCCTATTCTTGTCTTACTTTCTCAAAGTCCACGTTTCTGCCCCATACAACGCTACACTCCATATTAAACTCTTAACCAGCCTCTTATTTTTAATATGCCCATAATGATGATAAATCATACCTGATAATTCCTCACACATTTTATAATTTTAGTGGAGTGAATGGTGTGAGATGACGGGGTAGACCTAGAATGTATTGGGTGAATGTGGTGGAAGAGACCCTTAAAATCAGGTTTGCAAAGATAGGGCAGCGTGAAGGAAATTATGCATTATTTAACCTCTTCAGGGATACTGCCACATATGTGGCCATTTACAGTACGTTAAGTCTATGGGAGAAAATTAGGTCCTTTAACGGGAAGAATACACGTTTGTGTCCATTACGTTCCGATGAAAATTTGCAAAAAAACTCACTTTTAATAGGATTGTAAAGTGTATAACATAATGTAGAAAAAAATTGTTCAAATTAAAAATAATGAAAAAAATTGTCCCTGAAGAGGTAAAGTAGAGACAATTTTCTAGGTCTAAATCTGAGAATTTCTCAGCTTTTAGACTGTGCCTATCCCGAAAGGGATCGGCGTGATAGGTATGCATTGATGTAATTCCAAATTCAATTTCTTAACACGATACTGAACGTTTATATTTAATAGGCACGTACAGCTAGCTTTGAGAACCGAGCCTACGTGGAAAATTAGAGACACACGGCTGGAGGGATCATTTGAAGGCGAAGGTCATTTTGAGTCTGAAAAATACTAAGTGAAAAAAGCACTCTTCGCAAACGGAATTGGAGTGTCAATTTTGTATGGAATACCGTGCATCTATTTTTCCAATTACATTCCGCAATTGAAAATTTCCAAACTGGAATGATACCGTGTATTCTATAAAATCAATTTGCTACTCGAGCTTTTTCATTTAATTTCAAGAGATGATATTTTTTGACCTAATGGATTCCAATGGCGACTGGGAGGAACAATTGAGATCATAAAATCGCAGTCACGGAAGTGGGCAGAATTGCCAATTTGTATTCGCAAAGATTTTGGGACAAAGTTTTTATCTTAAGCCGTGGTCACATATGCAAAAATTATTATCAGAAAATTAAACCAAATAGGTTCGAGTTTCGTTCGGCAGGAATAATGTGATGATATAATTTGATTCAAATTCATCAACTGATTAATCAAATTCTTAGGCACTGAATGAATTCCCTTCAATTTCTTACAAATCAAACAATACTCAAACCCGTTCCGTCACATATTTTGTTAAAAATTTTAAAAATGGGGCATCGACTTTCAGGTTGAATCTTCGAAGGATTCCATAAAACCAGACCTCAACTCTATAGAAGAAGAATCAAAAAGAGATTCAGTGGTATTAATTCTGCTCACTTAGGAGCAGTTTTTGTACGAAAGAAAAACTGTCGGTCAAAATAAAATATCGAATTCATTATGATGAATTTTTGGTGCATTCCTTTGATTCAAGATAACGCTACTTAACAGTTCATAATTTTCTGTTTAGACAGATATATTTGAATCAGATAGCTCATAAAAAACCTTAGACAATCGCACATATCATGCCTAAAATTTATACGGCATAAAAAATACTCGTGCTTCGCATATCTCATTGTTAAGCCTTTCCAATTTTTTCCACCCGTAATTTCTACTCTAAATTTAGCTTGTTTTAAGCTAATTCCAGCTGACACCATGATTTCATGTTTATCCAAGAGGCAGCTGGAGGCAATTAGTGCGACGTACACGGCATGTCGCTGACAGTTTGTCATGGGATATTACTCCAAGCCGGGGTCTCAACTTAGCATAACATCCGCAGACGCCCTTGGTACCTATTAGTTAACCATAAAGGGAGGTAATCGACCTACTTATAACCCATATTCCACAATTCACGACAGGTGGGAGCGAAGGCAGGATGGCTAAGGCAACATAATGGTTTAATTTAGTGAAATTGGAAATTGGGAATAATATTTTGGAAATGTAAACGTCCGCAAATAATCCTACTAATTGTAAGAGCACTTTTGAAGAATATCAGAAGAAAGAGAAGGGGACTGATGGAAGCATAGAACTAAGACAAGAATAAATGGAAGCTGAATTTTCTGTGGAAAAAACCGGTCTATTAATCATGGCAATTTTTCAAAAGTTGTGAAGTAATGTCAAATAAAATTCTTTGTCCTTTTTGTAAACGATTTTAAATAAACATCTAAGAAGATAAAAATCATCATGGCAATGATATCATAACATTTCTTCCGACTATTTATTTGTTTCAGGCAAATAAACTGCATAACTGATCCATGGTTTCAATAGTTTTGTGCTATCGTGCCATACGATTTCATCAATTGGGTAGCATGGACTCAACAATTTGATGCCAAATCCTATGCGTGAAAGGAAGACGGACGAGGTGAAGAGCTAAATATGGATGTTTGCGTTTCATGGGGCAGAAAGTTGGGCTTCGAGAAAAGAGGATGATAACAGACTGCAGGCGTTTGGGATATTGTTGTGGAAGAGAAAGAAGAAAGTGCAGTGGGCGGAAAGGAAAACAATGGGGTACTTGGTAAGGTGGATGAGAAGAGGAAACTTCTGGAGGAGATTAGGAGGAGGCAGAGTAGATGGTTGGAAACAAGTAATGAGAAGGCCGTGATAGAGGGGAGGATGTTACCAGTAGATGGAATGGGAAGAAAGGGAAGAATGGACGGGATGAAGAGAGGTAGGACGTATGCTGAGATTAAGGAATAAATCCTGTAAGGAGAGAGGAGGAGCTTGCGCCCGTAAATGTCTGGGTGATTCTTACTCTCTTCCATTTTAACCTACCGTAACCGGTAGACCACCCTGATAATAGTAACTCAGCGTGTGGAGAACTACACTTGAAGAGCTCTGCACATATGACCAAGATAGGGATCGGTTCATTCATCAATAAAGTAATCTACCGATAAAAAATAGGTTTAAAATATAGTCAGCGAAAGATCCTTCAGATTTTTACACAAGCAGGGCCCTATCTACATGGAGTACTTCTTTCCTCATCTTAGCGTACGTCCTACTAGTATTCATTTCGTCCATAAAACCTATTCTCTTTCTTCCCCTTCCCCTATTGCCCCACATCCTTCCCTCTACCACGGCCTTAAGCAACCCATCATTACCTCTTACAGTCCCCCAATCTCATCCAGAAGTTTACTCTCCTCACCAGTCAGGGATCGGTATTCAACCGAAAAATCTTCATCATGATTCGAACCCGAACGAACTGTGCGGAACTGTTCGTAAAAACGTTCGGAAACGTTCTGTCCAAGATTTAAGGCCCTTGGGATAGAATGACGGTACTCCAGTCCCCACAGCAATCCGATTCTCAACGTTAAATCGGCACGTCTTAAGGGAACAAAGAGGGTTATCATAAATAAATCACGGGGGGGAATGGCCGGCAGCGACAGATTTAACCGGGTCGTTACGCAAGGCGCCCCGAGGCACACGACACCCATACGAAACCCGGTTCGTCTCACTCGTTGTGTGAGGCCTTTTGGGAAAGGAAGAGGAAACTCGACCCGCCCCCCAGAGGAGGGCACCGCCACCACACATGGGTAATTACGAACAAATAGCATGAGCGAGATTTCGTGTTCTCCCTTGACCTTCAAAACTAAAGGCGGAGCCAGACGTGAAGTGGCTTTTAGCGAGCCTCCACCTCGGGCATAAACGTAAACCTTAATGGAGACATTGTGGCTTGCGGGAAAAGTTTTCTCAGACCACAAGGAGTTGTATCGATCTGGTGTAAAAAGAAAGGCTTTAACACTGGAAGCGATGAGCCTCAAACATATCCCATTCTTCGAGCATGAATATATATATATATATATATATATATATATATATAGGACCAACCGGTCCGAAACGTTGTTTGAACAAATCTATTTTATATCTCTTTCTATCACCTCCTGTAAGCTTATATATATAAATATAATATATATATATATATATATATATATATATATACATACAGTATGCCAAGAGGGTGGCCGATAAAAAATATACACACGGAAAAAAGAACACTTACACATAAAAACTTCCGATATTTCGGTGAAGACTAGCTCCACCTTTCTCAAGGTTTAAAGTAGGAAAAAAAAAATATATATATATATATATATATATATATCAGCGACTAAAATCGTTCACTTATCGACAAATGTTTTGCTGTTGGATGAAAAAAAAACCTCTCGCAAAACCTAGTGGCAAACAGAGGCGTAGAACGCATGATCAAGGAGAAACTTAACACTATTGAAGGACAGACAATATCCCACATTGGTAAGGTAAGGAGCGGTAGTGATTAAAATAAAAACCTCTCGCAGAACCAGGTGGCAAACGGACGCGTAGAACGAATGATCAAGGAGGAACTTAAAGACTAGCGAAGGGAGACGGAGGGCAATAAGGTTAGGAGCGGTAGTGAAAAAGTATTTTCCCATGAATGTCTTACCTGCCATAGAGCTACAATGGTAGGCACATTGCACGCAGGGTAGTCAAAGGCAAATAATTATTTCTTTAATTCCGACTTTAAATGCATCACGCATCTACAATGAAATTATTTAACAATAGATGGATGAGGTGGGCTCCAAGGTCTATCAAATGATTTCAGCCACCATAAACTGCAATGCATGCTTTTTATTTTTTTATAAAGTAGATTAATAGACAGTTAAATTTAATAAACACAAAATTTTAAAAACATTTTAAATTTTCATAAATTAGAAGCCATTCTTTAACAATTTTCCAAAAACGTTTACCACATTTGCATATTTCAATTATTTTAAGCAATAATTCGAATATTTGAGGTCCTATATATAGGAATGATCTTTTATACAGCTATTCTTGACTTTGGCATCACGTAATTCAGTTCATTTGTTAAATTATACTGTCACCAACACCTGACATATTTCCACGTCTGGTATAAAATATTCGCAGAACCTTAAATATACATCCATAAATGTTTAAGTGGTAGGATTCTGAGACATACGAATAATAGAAATTAGTGAGCAACCTAGTCTTTCAATACATTTAGTCTTATTGCCTACGATGTCGATCACCAACAAAACATTCACCAATAGTGACCAGTTTGTGGGTACATTACCCTTCCAGTCCAATACAATTGTGCATATACCACGAGCTTTATCGAGGGATTTGCGTCGCTCTTAAAGTCACGATAATCAGAAAAGATGGTTTCCCTTCCTTTAAAAAAAATTATGATGCCTTTTACACTCAAATATTAATTAAGAAAAAAAAATTCGAACGAACTCTAATGGTATCTTCCATGAGACGGATTCCGGGGAGGTGTATACAAGAATGGGGAATCAAGACAAGCATAAACTAGGGCATGTTGCGAATAAACGCACATCAACCCGTTATGGAAAGGGGGGAACAACACGTGTTCTCCGGGACCTTATTAATCGTAAAAAGCCCAGGACCTTTCATTATAAGCGCCCACAATTTAACGCCCAAATAGAATGTAGTTAAGAAGTTTCAAATCCCTCGGGAACGACTCTCTTTATTCCCTTGGAGCCGAAAGTTCATCGCGGGGAACGGTGAATGAAAGCCACGCAAAACTTTCCGACCTCTGGGAATAATAACTAATAAATATAAATCTAGAGCGCATCTCCTTCTTCCAGCGTGGGAGAAGTTTTCTCCGAAATCGCTCCGCGAGAGCTTGGGATAAAATTCCGCGAGCATTCCGACTTAAAAAGCTAGAAAGCAGCTGAAAGGACTGGTTCAGGACTTGCAAAAGATTCCGCGATGTTGACTCCAGGGTTTTACGGTTCTTTCCGCATTTTTGTTTCACGATTTCGGACGACAGTTTCGCCGGCATTCCAGCAGTATCTTCGTACGTGGAGAAAGGAGAAAGGCGAGAGGCAAATTATGTAGAATATTTCCAAAACAATATAACTAAGAGACTGGTGAGAGAGTTTGCTTACCACAAGTCCAACGGAAGTCTGGAACGTTTCGAGAAGTACTGGTGCATCAGAGAAGTACTGTGTAAACTGAAAGACGACGGAAAGGATCCGTCGATAAATGATGACTTTAAAAAAATTGGGCGACGTAATGTGGAAGTGAAGGAATGCGCCTCATACGCGGAGGGATAAGGGTCCAAGGTTGAGGTATCCAGCCCCTTCGACGGACCTTCCCTGGGCGTGGCACCTTTCCCGATAAGCCCCGCAAAATTGTTGTCACGAGCTGAATTAAAGTGTGTAATTTCTGAGACTGAATTAAATATCTAATTGCGAAATATTCAATATAAATTCATCCACATAAGTTAAAAGAATATAAAACACCCAGAGCCTTTCCCATTCCCCGTCCAATCAGCGCTGGACAGAGGTCTCACTAGAGGGGTCTTGGCAATGAGATTTGAGTCACGCGCGGCCAGGAGTTTTCACCATTGCCAACGGAGCAAAATGGTAGTGTGCATTGCCGCGGGGCGATTTTCTTATTTGTCGTTTATTTTATGTAAGGGGAAGAATATAAAAATTTCCTCACATGAGAAGTTTTGCAATATTTTTTTCCATACAGCATACGTAATTTCGATATTCATATAAATTTTCCACACCTCGGAAATTGAAATCTAGCTTTCGGCCAATTTAAAATTCAAAGAATGGGTAAAATGAAATTTAAAAGAATATTTGTAATGCGGAGATGTCGTCCTCTTCGTAAAAAAATAATGAAGTGCACGAATCAAATATTTTGTCCGTGACGAGATGAAGAAGACGACCGTTTCGCCGTTCACCTAGTTTTTCGCGTGTTTTTCTTCACTCTTTCGGCCGTAGGAGCTAAACGTTTACACTAACACACTTTTCAATTAATGCATTTTGTAGTCAAATAAACAAGGAGTAAAACGATATATTACACGGATCTTTGGAGCTCCGGCGGAATTTCGTACGAATGCTTAAAGTTCAGCGTTCTACCTTTTTTGCGGCTATAGTAGATACTGATGTTATTGGCACGCATTGGCAGTGGTATTCTATCAAATGAACGGGAGATGCTAAGGCTGTTCATCCAACTCTTTCCCCAAGAGCGGGGGAGTTCTCCTCTGACGATCACCCCAGAAAAATAGGTACCTCCACTTCTCTACTCTTTGTATTCTGTTCTTCCCTTCAAACTTTCCAAAATACCTATTAATCTCCTCCCTACCCCACGCATATCCTACGTTCTCCCCTTTAAAAACCCCTTCAGCACTCGAAAAGGAAAATGATTATTAATTACAACTTCGCAATCCACTGTTTAAGTCAGACGAATTTCGACTGAATTTGCAAACTTACATAGCATCTTAAGTGAATGAGTAACTCTCATCGAAAAGGGAAATGAACTCGATATTCTCAGGCGTAACTTTGTGAAAATCCATATTGACGGAATCAATACAAACTTTGTAAATTTCACAATGGGTTTTATTTAATAAGACCGGTTTCATCGCATATGTGAAATCTTCAGGTATAAAATAAAATTCATTGTGAAATTTACAAAGTATGTATTGATTCTGTTGAAAAGGGAAATGATTTAAAACCTTCCTCTCCGTATATTTGTTTCAACTAGTTTCGCTCCACTGAATCGTCGATATAAATTATACAATAAAATGTTGCGAAAAAATTTGAAATATTGTACACATATTTAGGTGCTACAGTACATCGAAACTAGTTGGAATAACTACACCTAAAAAAAGGGGATTGCGCAGTTTTTATAATTCACTTTTTAAAAGTTGATTATTTGAGACTTTACCCCGACGACATTGGTTAAAATTAAGTCAGCCATCAAGACTTTTCATCAATACTCTAAACCGGTACGAAACTCGTGAATACTATATTCTATCTAGAGGACTAAACTTCTTAATCATTTTCCTATCCAAATGTGCAATTGCACAAAGTTTTGGCTTCATCCATCAACTAACTCTTCAGCATGTCAGTAATGAAGTCTTTATTTTCGATCTAATAAGGTGAACATTGCTTGCAATAAGATAACCCAAGCCCGGGGAAGTCAAAAGCCCATCTAGGCTTGGACCCGCTATAGAGAGTTCCACAACTGGCGAGTGTAGACCAGGCATGCGACTCCATGCGACCGTTTTGCGAGCCACTGAAACACGGATAGCTTCAGACATAACAGACCATGAAGTGTCCACGATTTTCACTTCAAGGGTTAATGTGAAGCATCCCTTGAACATCATTCGGAGGGCCATATGTGGTGGCACTAGCTTGCTACGCATGTGCTTGACGTTTCCTGCAAATCCCCTCTCTCTCTCTCGAACACACCACATGCTGTTAAGATAGTTTTAGCGAAAAATCACTTCACCTAGAATTTGATAAATTTGGTCTCATTTAAAAGAAAAACTATCAACTTTCCAATAATATCAAAATATCAACTCCTTGCCAAACTAATTTTCGAGAAATTTCCCTGAAAATACAAGCTATTTTACATGGGATAGATTATGGCTTTGCGTTCCAGAGGGAGAATAATAAACAAATGAGGAACTTCTAGCACCTAGATTTCGTCAAGAAACCAGCGGTGAGTAGATTATATGTTTTCTCAACTATTTATAAAAAAATAATCTGTTACTCACCTCGGTAATTTTTACAAAATTGCAAAAAACCCTGCTGTTTTGAAGGGTTTTCAGCAGTTCGGCGGGAAAAAATGAATCAAGTTAGAGACTTATGTAGCTTTATTTAATTAATTACTGATAATTTTGGTCATATATAACTATATCTTTGCGCCATTAATATTACAATATTAATTTCATAGTTCTTACAGACGCTGAAATAAAAAAATAAAATTTTAATATGGTCTCCATTATGACTAGGGAACTATCTCGCTCAACCACCTTAAATGGTAGATATTAAAAATTGATTCTCTTCCAGCGATATTGCGCGAAGAAGTAGTCGCCTCCAAATACTCAAACAAAGCTACACAGTAAAGGGACTGGAAAAAATCCTCAACTGCTTTGCTGACCGAAAAGAAAGCCTCACATCGAACGTGTGGAACAAAGATAACTACCGTATGAAAGGCATAGGAATTACAACTAACTACTGTGGCCCAATCCCTATTATCCGCGTTAACATAGCCATCCTGAAAGGTACAGTGCCACCGGTGATTCTATCAGCCTAATAGGTGAGTTGACAGTTTATGGCTCTTTTGGAATAGGTACGCTGTTGCCAAACCTACGCACAATGGTTCCCACTAAGGCAACCATTTCCAACGAAGCACTAAATTTAAGCAATGGAATATTTAAGGGAATAATATTTGCACATTGGAAATCTCCTATATCTGCTTTATAGTGTACAGCATAGCAGTTGGGCAAGCGGGGAAGGGGGAGAAAGAAGAGTAGATTTTATCGACGGGATGAAGAAAGGTAGGACTTACGCTGAGATGAAGAAAGAAATACTAGGGGTAGACAGATAGGGCACTGCACGTTGAAGAGTCTGTTTGATTTTCTCTGACTTTCATCATAACCTGCCTTTGATCGGCAGATCACTCAGATGATAATGATGATAGCAACTGTGTTAATTTTACTGCAGCAAATGGCAACATCGCATCCCCGGACTAACGGAGATTTACACATTAAAACAAATTACCATGAGAGCCCATTCTGCCAACTAAATGTGGAACGCCGCAATCCTGGGGATTAATAGGCGACGGTTAGTATATCCCGTCACCACGGAGGCCGGCTGCTATCCAGACACCCTCCGCTAATGCGACTCGCTTGCAGCGGCTCGCGGGGTAGAGCGCGGACGCAGATGTGGATTTGCCGTTCCACCCATTCTACGCTCGTTCATCTCTGCCCGCCCTGTTATTCTTTCTCGCCCCCCCCCCCCCTAGGGAGAACACGCGACCGGGAGTGACTTGGCGCTGTTTAGGCGAAGTGCAGACAGCAGCGGCGGAGAACGAAGACATGGGAGCGGGGAGTGCATCACATCATAGCCGCCCCCTTCCCGTAACCCCCTTTTCGCATGCACGTCCTCCTCCTGCTTACCCTCCAAACGTCTCTTAAAGGCGAGATGAGTCGCCGGCCTACAATTACGGCAGGGACGCTGCCGCTCCTGGTCCGCACATCCCGAGGCGGTGGTGGTGGGGATAATGTAGCACGAAGCGAGGATTCCTGAGGGGGGACGGGGGTCTTTTGGAGTGGTCAAGCAGCAGCAGTGCGCTAGCCTAAACATCGGACGACGGCCCCGAGGGCGCACATGGAGCAGACGTCTCCTCCGGAACCATAAATGCAGCAAACCCACTCTCTCTCCAGGCCAAGAAGGCTTCGAGGGTGAATCACGCACCCATATAAACATGCCGCGCGTTCTGCAAGTGTGCTCATATGAGGGAGGTTCCACAGTAATGTGATTCGAGAGTCATTTTTTTCATGCGCACGTTAATTACAGTTAAGTTTCTCCCATCTAATAACATTTTAATGAAAGCCAATCTTCCCCAACTATTATTTTTTTCAAAAATTAAGAATTTCGAACAAAAAAATCCTATGAAGAGCTGGAGAGAAAAGAAGCATGATGAAAACCTCTCCGATGAAAAAAAATCCGCTATTCAAACAAATGGATATATATTTTTTTCCTTTAAGACATTTGTTAGTTAAGTTCCTAATGCGGTTGATGAAAATGCGGTTAAGACCGCATTATCAGGTATAAAATTGTTTTTTTGTTACCTGTTTTTCAGATAAACTGTTACTTAATCATTTTTCTCAGTTTTGATGCCATAAGATATAACGTTGGTGATCGTCACTCTGACATTCCACCGTTAACTTTCAAGAAGTGGTACGTTTGATCTTATCCGTGAAATATGAATTATGGAATGGAAAACGTCGGGAAAGCTGTTACTTTTTTAAATTACCCAGTTTATTCTAAGTTATCTAGACCTTTTCAGAATCCAAGAATTTTAAATTTTCGGAAAATGTTCTGAACAAGTAACCAGTTAATGGCATACATATCGCCAAATATGTAATAACTTTAGCGCAAAAAAAGGAATGTTTAGCAACATATTTCGAAAATCCTTCTCTGACGTAAGCGTTGATCAGAAAGAGAGATTATTTAGCAATATCAATGAGACTGAAAACGATTCCTCAAGTTAACAGCACACAATATCTCCAATGATTTCACACATTTGAGTTTCTAAGTTCCTAAAAGAAAACTAAACCTTTGAGCTAAACTAAACACATTTTGGCAGAAATTAGCCATTTAACATTTAACTCTTTTTGGCTAGAGTTTATATTAGTTAGCAAAATGACCGTCACTAAATTCCTTCATCTTTATTAACAATTACAAAGAGGGCCCATTTAAATTGCGCATTAATAATCCAATCGAATATTGGCAATTTTGCACGAGCACGATAAAAACGATTTATGGCAATAGAGAGAAATATGTACGAAGCTTTAATTCTTGATTAGCCTTCATTAATTAATTTCCAATATGATGATCGAGCTACATTGATAATATGAAGCCATTACCTGTTCACCGGTCTCCCTGTCGTTAGTCTGTTTTCTCATTAACATACCTGAAAATAAAAAATAAAATATTTAGAAAAGGCAATTTACCACATTTTAATCACATTAAGTTTTATTTTTTTGCTTTTGTTATTACTCATGGAGACAGTAATTATTAGTTAATTTTTCAGATTAATTACAACACCAAAAACCTTAATTTTAGAGCGTTAAATAATTAGTTGATAGATAGTTAGATATTTACAGTTACTATTTCTATTTGTTAGGTACTAGGTAAAAAATACTGACACACATCACAATAATACCTATGAAATCATAAAAATAATATAAACACTTCGGCAAAATATGTATCAATTAATGGTAATAAAAATCATCAAAACGATTCGGATAAGAGTGTAACCATTCCCCACGACGCAAAGCCAGTACCGAAAATCCTACCTACCAACATTGCATGATAAGCTGCCACTGAAAAGAGTCATGAATATTCATGAAATACTGAGTAGAACCTCGTTTTCCCTTTCGAGAAGCATTTAAGTCCCGGGAAACAAGCCAATTTTACATTTATTTAAACAAAAAAGACGCAAACCGATGATCAAAGCCGGAGAGAACTTGCGCCGAAAAATCCAAACATACGCGGAGATCCTTCGCTCCCCGACGCTAATCTCTCTGCGGAGCGAGAATGAAGAATGCTTGATCAAAGGAGGAAAGAGAGATTCGATCGAGAGGCTTCAGACCCACTTCAGAACGAATGCTAATCTTCCACCCCACCAGGCCGCGGGCGAATACATTCCGCCGCGCGCGGTCGAAGAAATATCTTTTGAAAAAATCCTCGAAATATCTCAACCTTCCGGTATAAAATTAATCCTAACAATACTCACAAGGTAATACTCCACAAAAGTAATAGGTAGCGACGGATACAGAGAGGGAGAGCAGCATTATGAACCGAAATGAAACTAAATTGAACAAACCCGACGTAATGCGGTAGATTAGATCAAGGGAATAAAATAAGGGAAATAAGACTGCAGAACGGACAGGTTTAAAAAGGTCATTTTCCCCGCGAAGGATATGAGATCATAATATCTGCCAATGAGACTTGAAACTATGATAGGTTTGTCGATAGGTAGAGAGGATAATTATTTGTTTTGCTCCCTAATTCTTGTAACTTAATCTGCAACGTAGTGCTACAGTACGTTTTGCATGCATCCTATATGACTCTTTTACATCTCTTGTATTTGCGTGCGTTTATGCACTTGCAAAATAATCAATACAAATTGTGTCTGTAACATTGGTAGGATTATTATAGTGTAGTGCATGTTGGTGAAATGTCACCTCCTGAAAATCATTTGCAGGTTTTAGCTAATGCTTTGAGAGTCGCGGTTACATCAACTTTATTAGGGCATAGTGTAGTGCATGTCGGTGATAACTCACTCCCTGCCACACACCCCGAGGTGGCTGGCAAGGTATTACGTAGATGTAAATATTAAGTCGATTAATGTGGGATATATATATGAAGTCTATGGACTCTAATGTAAGAACACGAGAAATATAGCACTCATATGGTCGAAAGCCTTGCCTTCTTTAACTTCTTAACGAAAACTTTACCCTCCACTTTAATCCATGATATCCTAGAGCCACCATACGGTACCAGTTGTAAGCATTACGATTTATCGCACCAAATCCTCGTTTATGAGTATCAGGATGAGTAAGCGAGGAAAGGTAAGAATGAAAATAGGTTTTATGGACGGGATGAAGACGGGGAGGAAGCATGCTGAGATGAAAAAAGAAATCCTTTTGGTTTTACAAAAACCTGGCGGATTTTTACTAACTTCCATTGAAACATGATTTAACCGGTAGACTACGCCAATAATAATAATTAAATTGAGCTAATAAAGTTGGATTTCTATGGGTTGGAAGGAGAAGGAAGAGAATAGGTTTTAATGACGGGATGAATAACGGTAGGAAGTGTTCTGTAATGAAAAAATAAATATTGGTAGACATGGAGCTACACATGTAAGAATCTGGAGGCTTTTTACTTACTTCCATCTTCACCTACCTTAGCCGGTAGATCACCTAGTAAAAAAAATCCGAATATCGTCTCGTTCAGTTTAGGTCCATTTAGGTTCACCTTCCTAAGAGACATAAACTGAAGAGCGGACTTCAGGCGCACTGTGCGCAGTCAGAAGGGGATTTGGATCGGAATCCGTCGACTGACTGAAGCCGCAACTCGCCTTGCGCGAGTCGCACCGGAGGGAGAAATGGGAACAGAAGAGCGGCAAGGGGTGGGAAGTGGATTCGGATCCGACGCAACGGAAATTGCCAAAGCTTTCTCAAATCAGTGAGCTTCCAGGGCATGCGGTAATTAACTGCGCAAGCGACAAAGACGTCGGGCGAAGGGCAGGCAGGCTGCTTCGCCATTCGTCTTCGTCAAAATGGCCACACCCGGCGTATCCCCACCGACTGAAACCATCTCTCCTACCACCCTCCGCACGCCTGCCTCCCTCCGCCCCCTCTCATCACCCGCGCAAAATTCCCCATCATCGCCCCGAAACCAAGGAAACCTCCCCCTCTCAAAAACCCTTACCCAACTACTCGCTCGCGCCTCAAAACACCGCGGGGGCCTTGGAGCGCACAGAAACGCGTAAAGCTCCCCACACACATACACAAAGGCGAACACACACACGGTATTAACACCACCCTCCATTGGAAGGGCATAAATATTCATTCATCACCACCACCAAACCCATGAGGGATTATGAGCGAATTTTTTTTATTTTCTTTTAATCCGAGAGAATCACTCGCGAATAATAATTTTATTCTCAGGCCTTTGTCTCTTTTTATCTCGCTAAAAAAATATATCTACATGCATGGGGGATGATAGTAATTGTGGATGCGCCTCTACAGTGATGGACCAGGATGAAAGGAGAGCTTACCGTGACCAGAATGCAAAGGATAGGTCGGTAACTTGGGTTTTAGCAGGAGCCTCAATTGCCGAGGCTAGATATCCTCTAAACTAAGACCGTATTCCGGAGACCAACCATGACATATCCACATGCAAGGCGGAATTCGAACCCAGGACATATGAACTGGAGCCCAGTGCGTTAACCAACTTCACTGCCACAGCCGGCAGGAGTTTCGTCGGCTTTATTTTATTGAGAGAATGCAAGAGAATAGAACCATCATTATGTGTAGTCTCTCAATTAATTTCAAGCTCTTTGTAACTATTCAAAGGCGCGAATAAATGCATTCAAACATAGATATTGGAAAGGTACAGGAATACATTAATTATGATGATTTATGATGGCGGTTGTGCCTCCGGAAATTCAATCAACGGACGTGTGAATTTCATTTTCTTTGTATGTACCTTTCAGTGTCACGCCTGTGACATATCGTTCCGTATATTGGAGGTGCGCTCGCTGTTTTTCTTTTCTTCTTAGTATCTTCTTTTAAAAGTTAGGAAAGGAAGGTATGGATGAGAAGTGATTGATTCAAATAAATTTAACGCTTCCTCTATATCGAATCCTCCTTTAATTTTGTTGTAAATATATGAAGAAGGAGGTAAAGTAGAAGATCTACATGGAAGAAGAGGGAAGGCCTCGGCGTGGCCGAGCTTTTCAACTCATTCCACCCTTTTGCGTACTTAGCGAATCTACATCTCTAAAAACTAGCACTTACTCTTAAAACCCGAGTTCTTCGCTTGAGATGGCCAGAGAATCTGATGCAATCTTCATGCAAAGCAGGCTAATCCGTCACCAACGGGACCGAGAGCATGGTCGGAACACAAAAAGGTCGGATTATCGGAGGAATGCATTTATTTACTTAAAAACGTGATAAAACTGTAATTTAAACAGAAAATATTGCTATATGTACGGTTTTATAGGTGTAATATTACTGTAAACCATAAATAAAGTTATAATGCGATAAAAATGCTTGCTTTAAATTAAGAGAAACATAAATTGTAGAGTCATGAAACGCCATGAAACACAATAAACACTATGATCGTTTCACTATGATACACTATGAACGTCATGAAACACTATACTGTAGATTTTTTATGTTCTTGCGCTGGTCGAAAAAAAGTAATGTTCTTTTGCTTAGTTGACGATAATCCCGATTTTACTGCGATGTATGTTGGAAATGATGGAAAGAATTAGGAAAAAAAGTGAAGACTACGGAATGAGAATAAACAATAATAAAACTAAGGTAATGAGAATAGCGAAGACAGAAGGGCCCTTAAATATATGGCTGGAGGAAGAAAAATTAAAACAAGTAAGTTCTTTCAAGTACCTGGGAAGTATAGTTACACAGAGTGGCAACTGTACTGAAGAAATTAAAAGCAGAATTGGGCAAGGAAAAGTAGCATTTAGCAAGATTAAGGAACTGGTGACAGCAAGGAACATCAAGATGGATATTAGGAAAATATTTGCAAAATGCTTTATACGGAGCATTGTGTTGTATGGATGCGAAACGTGGACGTTGAAGAAGAGAGAAGAAAAGTACTTGGAAAGCTTTGAAATGTGGCTATGGCGAAGAGTGGAGAAGATTGGATGGAAAGATAAGATCACGAATGAAGAAGTGCTAAGGAGGATTGGAGAAGAAAGAAGTATACTGAGAGAAATTAAAAAGAGAAAGGCAAAATGGATTGGACATATTTTAAGGAATAACTGCCTACAGAAAATAATAATAGAAGGGAAAATAGAAGGGAAGAGAGGAAGAGGAAGGAGGAGCTACGGAATGCTGAGGGATATAAAAGAAGGAAGGAGTTATGCGGAGATGAAGATTATTGAGGGAGGGGGAGGTGGGGGGAGGAGGAGAGGGAGAGGTGGTGCGGAGATGAGATGAGGCTTTGAAGCAATGATGGGGGGATGGGAGGGGGAAGAGAGGGAGAGGGAGGGGAGGGGGAGAAAGGGAAAAGATGAAAGGATTGCAGCGCACACGGCGGGAATGGCGAATGCACCAGAGTGAATGGACCCGGCTGCTGGCGTGGTGCATATAGATGAGATTGCCGTGCTGAGGGGGAATGGGAACGGGGAATGTAACGGAGGGGAACACCACCCTCTACATTTGCGCGTGTGTTTTTAAAGCTTCCAACTTTCTTCCGCCGACTTTTTTTAAAGCGGTTGGGTTTTCTCTTCATCGTCGTCCTCCGGACCCTTTCGTCAGCCGTGTGTGGGCGCAGCGGACCCATGGCGTACGGACTACATCCACATAATTTATGGATGAAAAAATTTAATTATTCGGGGCATACTTGTTTAATTCACGCCTCTAATCAAGCGGAGAAGGGAAAAGAAGGAATTGGATGGAGTAAAGCGGGAGCCGTTAGTGAAGAGCACGTCCTTATAGAAAAATTGAAGAGAAAATAGAATCTATTATAAGGTAGCTAGCAATAAAGGTAGATTAGGTGGTTGGAGGTGGTAAAGATAGGTGAAAGGATGCTGAAAGCCGTAATAGAGGGGAGGACGTTAGGTAAGCGGGGAAGAGGAAGAAAGAGAATAGGCTTTATGGACGGGATGAAAAGAGGTAGTACGTACGCTGGGATGAATAAAAGAATTCTGTCAAGGCCTCGCATCATGTATCATTCCACAGGATTTTCATTTACTTCTATTTGGACCCTACCGGTAGGAACCTATTCACCCTAACCGATAGATCACCTTAAAAATAATAAATAATAAGCAATAGGATCCTCTTTTTTTGTCCTGCATTTTATATTTTTCTCATCTTCCACATTCTCCTCCATAAATCAATAGCAATAGAAGTACCCTTTTTTTAGGTGCCCAAACTACCAACTTAAGTTTTATTCTACAATGTAGCCGAATATCTTGATACTAAACCAAGATTCATGCCCTGGTGTAGATGTGATCTCGTGATCCTTGAGGCCAGACGGGTACGTTACGAGCTAGGCTACCATTAAGTGCTAAAATAGGATAAAACAAATATAATTAATGAACACGATATACCCTGTATTTATCTCATTCGCAATTTTAGGCCTCGTGTATAGGTATTAAAATCTAAGTAGTAGAGAGTAAATAAAATATTTTATCCCCTTAAAACCTACCTCGAAGGTCAAGCTGCTTCCTCAACATTTTCTTCCCCTGCCCTAACTGCACGAAACAAGTAATATTGTTATTAAAGCAAAATAACAAGTTACTAAATTAAAATTAATTAAAGCAAAATTTATTTCAGCTTCTTTTCCTGTTTTATTCTCCGTGGAGCATAATCACTCCTAATCCCTGCTTTTCAAATGACGAACCATTGGAAAGAATTTAGATTTTTTTGGAGATTTTCGCAGCTAATGTTTATGGTACAGGCTTTTGGTTCTGCGATTAAATTATTTAATATTTTGCAACAGTTTCTCCGTGCTATGCTGCTGGCTTCATCGGGCTTTTAAGAACAACAATGGTCTTTTTTAAAAGTAAATAAACAATTCCAGCAGTTGATGATTTTGAGAAGTAAAAAAATTAATTTCGAATGTCTCTTCCAGGTATAATGAACGTGAACATGAACGTGCAATTCGTAAGAAAGACTGGTATCACTCTGCCGTGGCTGAGCACACTACGTTAGAGGAAGGTCACGCCATTGACATCGAGACGGCAAGAGTACTACACAAAGAAAGCAGTTACTTTCCACGGCTCATAAGGGAGGCGATTGAAATAGAAAAAAGGCCAAATAATATCAATAGGATAGTTATAAACTCCCTTATACCTGGAAGAGACTTATTCGAAATTAAGTTTTTTACTTCTCAAAATCATCAACTACTGGAATTGTTTATTTATTTTTTTGAAAGAAGACCATTGTTGTTCTTAAAAGCCCGATGAAGCCGGCAGCATAGCACGGCGAAACTGTTGCCTAATACTAAATAATTTAATCGCAGAACCAACACACCAGAATTTAGATTTATTCATCGATTTGACGAGGAGGTCATGGCAATGAATAAAAAAAGCAACTGAAGCAATTATGGACGAGTAAGTAAGAGAATGTGAATTTTGGACAATACAAAGTTGGACAAAAGGCATGAGAAACAAAAAAAAGACGTTGTACCGGACAAATAGTTTTGAGAGGAAAGAATAGAGACCACTTTTCAGTGGAGTAAAAGCAGTTAAGACCTCTCCAGATACGTACCAATAAAATGTTAATATTTATCATTTAAGTAATCTACACGTTAAGGTAGGTTTAGCGAAAGTGAGTAAATATACTCTAGATTTTTACATGTGCAGCGTCCTCTCCATCTATAAGAAATCTTTCTTCATTTCAGCGTACGTCCTACCCTTCTTCATCCAGTCCCTTCAGTGGAACCCAAGGTAGTTTGATCGAAAAATCACTTCACCTAGAATTTGTTGAATTTGGCTTCAGTTTAAAGATATATATATATATATAGATAACTCCCATCTTTCCAATGATATCAAAATGCTAACCCATTACCGAACTACATTTCGAGCAATTTGCCTAAAAATATAAGCTGTTTTACACGGGATAGATTATGGCTGTCCGCTCCAGAAGGAGAATAGGTATTAAAAAATTAGGAACTTCTAGCACCTAGATTTTGTAAAAAAAAACTAACGGTGTAGAGTTGCATGTTTTCTCAACTATTTATAAAAATTCCATTACTCAATGGAGTAATTTTTACAGATTCGTAAACAAACCTGCTTTTATGAAGGGTTTTCAGCCGTACGGCGTGAAAAAATAAGTCAAGTTAGTGACTTATGTAGCTTTATTAATTTAATTACTGATAATTTTGGTCATCTATAACAAGGTATATATTTGCGCCATTAATACTACAATATTTATTTCACACTTCTTACAGAAGCTGACATTAAAAAATAAAATTTGAATGTGGTCTCCATTATGACTAGGGAACTATCTCCCGCTTAAACAACCTTTAGGTGGTTCCACCGTAAAATGACTTAAATGTCATTTAATTCATATTCTGTCTACTTGTAGAAAACGTTATCCTCTATCTGATATGAAAACATAATAATACCTTTCCACGCTATGTTATTCTATAATTGAACTTGAAATTACATGGTGTTCAATGGTGGAATGAGAGAAACACGGGGAAAAATAGTATTTTTCCATTAAATATAAATGCCATTTTTGCGGAAAACTATTTTTAAGAAGGAAAAATTCCAGAGAAATATAATAAAAAAATATAGGCATCTTAGCACCTTATTGTTTTAGTTATTGAAGAATTAATGCCGTAATTGAAGTCAAAATGCGGTAATTCGTAGGAAATGGCGCTGCAGCGCTATGGCTGGAAAAAAGTGCTCATTTAAAATACATTCGTGGAATAATATGCTAATTTTGTTCCTTACTTTTGAGTTTCTATAGGTAACGCATTGCATCAGTGAAAGCAGGATTTTTTGGACAAAATATAAAAAATGTGGAATTTAGTATTTGTTTTGACTCACACAGCCGCGGCGGAACCTCCTTAAACGATCAGGATGCTTCTTTCGCTAGCGAAATTCTCCTCCTTATGTCTTCGCTAATTTTCTAATTTTCTTCTAACCCATGCAATTAAATTACTCTTCTTGCTCCAGTTTGTGCCGCCCTAATTTTTAAGACCAGCCTCAGCTTTCGTCGTCCTATAAATTCTCATTACTCCTGTTTTCTTATGATCCATCTTAATTTCGTATTTCCCGCACTGATTTTCTAATGCATATACTGAAGCTTGCAATCCCCCATCAAACGTCAGGAAAACAAATGAATGGATTATTAAATAGGAACAGGCATAGGATATTTTCGAATTCGAGCATATCCATCTTTAGATACATTTCCACTGGCGACAACGGACTGAAAAGGTTCGGAATAAGGGAATTGAGGTAGTTTGAGCGAAAATTCACTTCACGTAGAATTTTATGAATTTGGCCTCTATTTAAAGAAAAAACTCTCATATTTCCAATTATATCAAAATATTAACCCCTTTCCGAACTACTTTTCGAGAAATTTGCCTAAAAATATATGCTGTTTTACATGGGATAGATTATGGCTATGCGCTCCAGAGGGAGAATATTAAACAAATTACGAACGTCTATCACCTACATTTCGTGTAAAAACTAACAGTGTGTAGATTATATATTTTCTCAGCTATTTATAAAAAATAATCTATTACTCACCACAGAAATTTTGACAGAATCGCAAATAAACCTACTGTTTTGAAGGGTTTTCAGCCGTACAGCGTGAAAAAATGAGTCAAGTTAGAGACATATGTAGCTTTATTTATTTAACTCCTGAGAATTTTGGTCATATATTACTATATCTTTGCGCCATTAATGTTACAATATTTATTTCATACTTCTTATAGACGCTGAAATAAAAAAATGAAATTTGAATATGGTCTCCATTATGACTAGGGAACTATCTCGCTCAAACCAGGGCAAAACGATTGGCGAAAACTCCGAGGGAAAAGAAAAAGTCCGCATCTCACTATGCGATGATGAGTCACCCGAGATTAAATCTGCTGATTGAAAGGAGCAACGAAGAGTTAACTTCGTCAGCTCTCGTGGAATAGGACGGGAGGAGGGCTGGAAAAAAGGGGGGAGGGCGGGAGAGATAAACCCAACGAACCCTTATCACCCAAGTCTCATCAAATGACGCCGTTCGGTCATGGGGGTGACAGGGCTCCATCTATCCGCCCACGGCTCCCAGCAGCCTCCAACTTCCGCCTCCTCCGTCGACTCTACTACTCTTAGTGCGATGCGTCACATCCAGAGAGTTGTTATCCCAGAGCGACGACGTTCAAGGTGTAGCGGAGGCTCTCTTTTCATGTGCGTGCGTGATGACGTGGGAATATGGACGAGAGAACTCTCTCTCTGCGGAGTAAGCTCTTTTTCTGCAGCCATTACATTTAGAGAGAGAAAGATGCTGTATCATTAGCTGACTTCATGGATATAACGAGATAAGACATTTTGTAGGAACAGGCTAAAATACAGAAGAATGTTTGAGTAAATAAAGGTTTTACCAAACATTTTTTCGGTAAAGGTGAGCTTCCGTCTAGCACTCGTTTTCGCGATTTTCACCCACTTTAAACAGAGATATCGGAACCAAATTCACCTCACATATTATGCAAACCTTGCAAATTTGTTTAATACTTTCAACACAACAATGCACCAACTACTTTAGGAATGAGAAACTTTCAAACCTGAGAAGTGCGTTTTATCCTGTCCGCCATCTTGTGAAAAAATGCCACTTCCTCATATCCACTCTAGGTGGCGCAACGATCGAGCAGTTGGTTCTCTACTATATACACACCAATACCAACCAATAATCACCAATGAGCGAGGGGGATTAATTGGGGTGGGTTGGGTTGGGGGGTGGGGTAAAGGCATGTTATAGAAGGGAAATTAGTATTATCCCCATACTGGATGTTCGTAAAACCTCCAAATATGGCATCGAAAACTGACGAAAAAATCGCTAAATTGGTCATTTTCAAACGTTAATATCTCAAAAACTACTAGTCACACGGGTATGATTCTTACATTTTTACAAACGCGCATTCTTCCTCTACTCCTAGGTATCACATTAAATTTTGTCAGTTTCCAACGTTTTTTTTTTTCAAAAAAAATGTTAACAGTGCGAGACGAAAGCTCACCTTTACCATAATATCCATGCAGTATTTTTTCGTTATCTTTTATAAATGTAACGACCGCGGTTTCAAACTATAACACTGATTTTCAAGGTTCGTGAGCTTAAAACGTCACTTATGCGTTGAGACCTGAAGCTATTATATTTAGAGAAAGATGTTTTGTCATTAGTAGGCTCTACGGATATAACGATATCACATCTTGCGGGAACACACAAAACGCAAGAACCCTGCTAATAAATTAAGGGGTTACGAAACATAAAATTCAAGTAAAACTTTTCATCACTTTTTCATTAATATTTCCAACTATTAGTCTACAGATAAAATTAATTTTCAAAGATAGAGAGCTTCAAAATAACTTTTATCTACTGAACCCTGCAGCCAATATATTATGAGGAAGATGATATTTGCCATTTGTTGACTCCATGGGTATAACGACAAACACATGTTGCGGTAACACAAAACAAAGAACCCTTTTGTAAATTAAGATGTTACGGAGCATAAAATTTAAGTAGTACCTCCTTTTCCGCACTTTTTTGTCTATATCCACCTGTGTTTCAACAGATGAAAGTAATTTTCAGGGTTAAAAACCTTGAAAATACCGATAAAAACCTTGCTATCCGTTGAACGACTGCGGCCATTATATTTAGAGAAAGATGTGTTGTTATTAGTTGACTCCACGGATATAACAGTGACGTCATTTGCGAGAACAGACAAAACACCAGAAACTCATTTAAGGATTAAAGTGTTGCAAAACATATTCGTGTAACGTTTTTCCTTTGTTATGAATACACGGACCCATGTCTCAGCAGATAACTTTGATGAGACACGGGACTTTTTGATTTAGCTTCCATGCTCGTCGCTAGATAACACATGTGCGAATATGTCGTGTATTTTCAGTAAATATGAGTAGTACATAATCGTTATTAGATACTTCGGAATCCAACTATATTTCATAGATGTGTTAATTTGTTAACCACACTTTTAACATTAAGATTCCATATTATTTTCTGTTTATCGCCAAGTTTTAGTCACTAAGAAATATTTAATTCCAGTTGCCATCACAAATTTCAATATCCATAACAAATGTTGGCATATCCTGATATTCCAATCCAACTTTTTCACCTCAAGGTATGAAAATGTAGGCTATTCAATATATTTACGAATCATAAATAATTGTTCATTAATCTTAAGTCGTGTTACCTGAAGTTGAAAATAAAAGTTTCGAAAAAATTGATAAGTTCTAATTAATTGATGACCAACTCTCCAAAAACATGCTTATATCAGCAGATAACAGCAGCGCATGTTGTAGAGAAAGGTATATGACCCTGAAAATGGGAATCCATGATGGGGACGGCCCGGATACCTAACAATCAGCAATTAGAATTCCCACTGTTGATAAAAATGTAAATCACAGCATTGACTCAAGCATTTTGCGCCATGCCCTCCAGTGAGGATCATTGCCTCACCATTAGGATCCATTCCCTTAAAACTTTAAAGCCTTCAATCCTAGGTTCCACAGAGAGCGCAGCTTGGGGAGAATAAAACAGGTATGTACATCCTCCGCGGGGATGGATCAATATGGAGATTTGAAAGGGGAAACGAGCATGAATTAAATCCGTACGTAGAGTCGGACCTTTTCTGCCGACACCTCTGAAGTCTGGTATGTGTCAAAAAATATTTTTTTTAAATCAAAATTTTTACACCCCGCAAGCGGTGCACACCTTGGCTCTGAAAAAAATTAAAATATAAGAAAAACCCCGTCGCGAATGCATATTAGGAAAAGAAATATTTCCGTAGCACTACGCCGCAGTCATTTGCGCCCTTCCGAAAGCACAGGCAAGAACACTTTGAATATCTCTCGGGAGACTATTCCTAAAAGTGGAGAGCATTAGTCTTTTAATGTGAAAAAGGCTACCTTAATGCAAGCGCGCTCCAGTACAGTGTATTCCGTCTAATATAGTAGTATGCCTACAATTAAATTAACTCCTTCGCCATGTGAAGAGGCTAATGTACGTGGAATGCGCAAGAGAATGGCAGTCCCCGAAAAAAGGAGTAGAGAACCATATTCTTCCAACGTGAGAGGTAATTTAAATGCAAAATGCTGTGACAGCTCATTAATTTATTTGTTTAATATTTATTTAAAAGAGAAAAAGAAAGACCAGATATTAAAGCCAAAGCAGGTACGAGTATTCACCTCAGGTACTGCACTCTGTAACTGCTATGACATGTCAGGTACTGTTGGTGAATATGAAAGAAATTATTTTCGCTTCTAGAAAAATATAAATAACGATAACATCACGTATAAAAGCAAGACTATTGTAGTGAAAGTGATTCCGATACCGTTAAAGTAATATCCTCAACATTACTGACACTCTATTTAAAACTATTTTTGAACTGAGTAATACCTACTCAGTGAGTATTACGATCTCGAGTTTCAAGTTCACGTCATATTTTACCCCCAAACTACTGCTTTATGGTGGTCAAAATAAGGGAAATGATATAATTACACAATGTTACAAATACGCATGGGATTTTCTCCTTCTCAAGACTAATTTACGACTGCAACATAAAAGGAGACACTTTTGCACCAAAACAGGCCTCACCATTCTGTTACCAAACGACCATAACCAAGCCCGGAAATAAATCTCAATTCAAATAAATAGTAGAAATATCATAATAAACTACAATATAACAATAGACAACCAAAGAAGACTAATAAAATCAATATTTACATCGGAGGAGTTCAGGACGACGAAAATGCATAAATAAGTAACAATGAGTAACGGGGGACGCCTAGAAAATAAACAGATAACAATAGGGAGATAATGAGTGGAGGTTCTAAGATCAGAAAGGCACGAAGAGAGAAGTACAAAAAGTCTGGAGACAAGGCGGCAGGAAGCGGGGACTAGGCGGTATCAAGGTTACGAAAGAGGAGCAGAAAACTTTATTGAAAGGCCGGGAAGGAATCGGGCAGGAGACCCAAGAGATAAACCAAGACGGCCCATAAATTTGACAATAAGGAAGGAGAGAAAACGCAAGCCCCTACACGTAGCCGCAGAAGTGAGGAGAAGAATTCCAAACGAACGATAAGTGTAGCCTTTAAGGACAGGAAAGAAAGAAAGAAAGAACTATAATAACCTCCATGAAATAAAATTGTATGTTATCTGAAAAGTAACTTAAATGTAACAAGACTTGAGCAGAAGGGTGAAAATTGTAAATTGAGCCAAATATATCACTTACAAAGTTCAGAATATTGTTGTTTCCAATACAAAGTTTTAATTTCTCATTTTAAAAAAGTGTTATGCTATTTCAATGGTTACACGAAGTGTTTTTATTTATATGTTTGTGTAATAATAATAACCATTAATTCCTTCAGCAAGGAGGTAAGCTTTTCATATTTCGTGTTCTCGTGAAGGATTGAGTTTTATTTTAATAAGAAAGGAAAGTGTGACCGGGGAGTTGGATACAATTCGTTCATTCCCCGCCCCAATTCCTTTTCCCTACTCTTTGAGGATATAGGACGAGAATATGCAGTAGTAAGTAAACGAGATGTCGGCGCGGAGGAGAAATAGGTTTTATGGACGAGATGATGAAAGGGTATGCTGAAATGAAGAAAGAAATATTAAAAGTAGATAGTGCCCTACTCATTTTAAAATTTAGAGGGTTTTTATTCACTTCCATTTTAATCTTAGTGAACCTGTAGGTTATTTGATAATAATAAATGGAAAATGTCATGACTGGCCAGTCTGCCGTGGTTTAGCTGGTATGAAACGGTCAGCCTCTAAAGAGTAAAGCGACCACAGTGCCAACCTTTTCCTTATATTCTCACATAAGGTCCCCAACATCAGCTCCCTCTTATTGATGAATTCTGATGAAGGGGATAGAGCGAAACTTCAAGGTTTTACTCGCCCGTGGAAATTCTGAGATCAGTGAGGGTGAACAAAGCATGGGTGGACAGACAGATGTACTGAGGAATTCCCACAAGAATCTCTGGAGGGAACCTCAGCCCCATTGTCCCACCTCTCTCGTAAACATTACCCACCGCGACACCATACGCTTAACAGGTGAGAGACACCATGCTTTGCAAACAGTACAGGACGTATTGTGAGGTGAAGAAAGAAGTAATGTAAGGGGATTGGGTTCAGCGCCAGTAAACAATTAGATAATTTTAACTCTCTTCCATTTACACCCACCTTAAGGGGAAGATTATCCCAATAATGACATTTCTGTTTTCATTAAGGTGTTGTCCCGACACACCCAGTGGCTACAAGCATGCAGTCGTGGATCTGTTATTGCGATATCAGAAACTTGTTTTCTTCATTCCAACCTTGATGACTTTCGTGAGTCACACCTAGTACCTACCAATGAGCGACATGGGGACATTCCTCAAAGGGAAACAAGTGATTAAGAACGCGTCGTCCACCGAGTTGCTGGGGCACACCAGACAAGAAGGTCCGCTCTCTTCGCAAGGCGGCTCGCGATGGCGAACCCGCGACGAATTATGTCGCTCGTAAGCCCGTCGGACGGCCGACACTTGGCGCGCCCCCTGCGTGACCCTCGTCGCATTCGAGATTAACAGTCCTAAATGCCCAGGCTTCCCCCCTTCCCCTCTCTTCCGTTTCCCACCTCCCCCCAGCCCCTTCATGCACACCCCACCCAAGCCCATGCGCCAGCCCCCTCCGTTCCTCCATACACATGTACATACACACAACCCGATTCCACCTTGCACACCATGACTCGGCCACTTCCTTCCTTCCTTTCCCGTGCACAGACCACTCACCTCGACCCCTCACGACGAAAACAATGCAACGGGACGCACAGTGCATTCATTGTCCAGGACAGGACACCCAGAGAACAAGAGAGGACAGCGGAAATGAGAGAAGAGAGGGAGAGAATGGAACATTGAACTAAAACATAAAAAATGAACACAACTTACTTATTCACATAAGGTCATTACCAAGAGGTAGAGAAAAACCTGCAAACCTTTTCATCTTAAGGTAGTTTGAGCGAAATATTTCCCTAGTCATAATGGAGACCATATTCGACTTTTATATTTTAATCTCAGCGTCTGTAAGAATTGTGAAGTAAATATTGTAATATTAATGTCGCAAAAACATGGTTATACGTGGCCAAAATTCTCAGTAGTTAAATAAATATATCTACATAAGTCTCTAACTCAACTCAGTTTATCACGCCGTACGACTAAAAAGCATTCAAAACAGCAGGTTTTTTGCGATTCTATAAAAATTAGTGCGGTGAGTAATAGATTAATTTTTATAAATATTTTAGAAAACATACAAACTACACATCGTTAGTTTTTTTACTAAATCTCGGTGGTACATACAAATTCCTAATTTTTTCGATTTTCTCCCTTTGGGGCGCACAGCCGTAATAAATTCCATGTAAAACAGCTCGTGTTTTTAAGCAAATTGCTGGAAAATAAGTTAGACAAGGGGTTAATATCGTGATATCATTGGAAAGGTGGGAGTTTTTTCTTTAAAATAAGGTTTAATTCATTAAATTATACGTGATATGATTTTCGCTCAAACTACCTTAAAAGAAAAATTTATATACATATGTTCATACCCATCACGCCATTCCCTTTAGGGGTAAGCAGAATCAAAGTACTTGGTAATTGCTGTTGGGCCTAGAAAACTGGCTCTCTTTCAATAATTTCCTCCATAATGCCTTATCCCTGCATACCTCATTCGCTTCTTTTACACGCATTCCTGATTTTCCTCCTCTGTAGTCTCTCTTCCACAACATACAGCCATGACTTTCGCGGTCAACCTCACACCTCTGCAATCAACTATCACATATCTGTTTCGTTATTCGACTCGTTGTTCGTCAACGTAGCATACCAGTTTCTGGTTTGGCCATGCATTGTCCTGCTGGCCACTCGTGGTCCGTGCCTTGAGGCTAGGGGTGAGTGTGGAATTTGACTTTGAACTGAGCTGGATGCCTGGTATAGAATCACCTCGTGCCACACACCCTAGAGGTGGCTTGCACGGTACTTCGTAGATTTAAATCATTTGGCCCGTATGGCGAAAGTTGATAGTCTTTTTTTTTGGTTGAGTCCCCAACTTCCGAGTCGTCCCTTACCTTCAGTACGCATCGCTCTCCATCAAAGCTCCCTTAAGCTCTTTATACCTCATGCCTTCCCTCAATCCGTCCAAAATTTTCATTCTCAGCAATCCTCTTCCAGCCTTAAACAGCATTCCCTCCTCTTCAGCATTTCGCTACTGCTCAATACGTCCGCCATAACCTCCTCCGAATCTCCATCACGAACTGTCGTCCTTCCCCTGCCATCAGTAACACTTGTTTGCTTGACTTTCTCGCTATGTATTTTACTGTCTACATTATTTGGAGGTAATGTTCTATTGACTATGCCAAATTTGACTAACTTTGAATGTTTTCAAGCAATTTTTAGCTTGCATGGGACCACATGAGTTTAATATATTGGCTGAAGAAATAAAAGAGTCTGAAACGCAGTAAAATATTTCTAAAGTTGACAAAGTTCTGGATATTGGCTAAGGAGGATAGAGACATAATGCTTTGAAAATATAAAATGGAACAGCAGCAGTAACAGTTATATTATATTTTTTTTAATTTCCTGGTATCCCTAAATATTTTTTATCTTCAATATGCATATTTAGTTGTGAAATTGTTCAGCAATTTATGGATTTTTCATTACGATTGTGTCAGCAAAGGTTTTACAAATTGTTCCGCAAGACGAAAATCTGTAACGTACTCATGATGACAGCCAATGCATTACTTTACTTTCCTTCTACACACCCAATTCTCGAAAGCATCCAGTCTATGCACGCCGTGTACCCGCAAAGACCAAATTTTAGAACAATACAGCGCTAAGCACCATATTTAAGTTTAAGTAATCGTATTGTCTTTGCTAACTTCTTCTCCCTCATCATTGCCTATCTCTTCCGCATCCACAACAATAGGGTACCTTGTGTTTCCTTGTCATTAAACCGATTCTCTTGCAGAATAATAATCAGATACGTTAACTATTGCACACCTTTCCACACTACTGATACCCTTCCACCTTTCTACTGCAGGAAAATCTCATTGGCACAGAATATTTTGAGAACGACAATGAGAAAGAGGAAACTGTATTATCTTTTGGAAATAATAATGCGTGTCAGATATTTTTGGCACAGCTGGAAAACTTTTTTGAGCCTCCTTCACGCTCGACGCCGTTGTAAAAGTAGGCCGTGGAGAAGGTGGAGGACGCGTGCCCGAGGATTCAGGGCGGACATCGTTTGTTTACGCTCCGCAGAGCCCGCCCCCTCCCCACTGGGGGGTGGGGGGCTTTCCTGAGGCGTGGCAGGAATGAATATCTTAATCCCGTGCTCCGGGAACCTTAATGTCTTTCTCCTCGCCGTGCGGTTGGGGCGACTATATGGACTCGGGCAGTGAGTGGGGGCGGCGCTGGGGCAACATCTGGGGGCACCGTGCTTTTAAGCCATTTTTCCCGGCATTGTCGCCTCGTGGGGGGTTGGGTGTGGGGGCGGCGGGGGCCTGGGCTCTTCTCCGCCACCCCTTGACGGCAAAGCGAGCAAGAGATAAGGGAAGGAGTGAACATCCCCGAGAGCAAATCCCCCCAAGGTGGCTGACCCCTGCTATGGCGGTGAGCTGGAAGGTGGTGATGTCTAGGGGGGGGGGGGGCGGTCGGGTGGTTGGTGGGAGGACTTGGGGTGTATGTATAGGCGAAGGAGAGAGTCCCGAGCATTAAGTCCCGAGGACGGAAGTCTGGGAGTAGTGCGAAATTCGATTCCGAGCAACCGACCGCGATGCGGGTAAATCGAATCTGGCGAACGTGTCGATTTATCGATGCTACGATCTATAGCCGAAACAGCATTCTGAAGGGTGAGTACTTATTCAACTTCCTACATTGTACGACATACGTCTCCGCGTCGTGAATTGCAATGATGTTTCAATCACTTCGCTCCCGATTATTGAAATTGAATGCCAAAGACGTAAGTTGGGAGCAGTCCGAAATCGATTTCGAGAATTCGAGTACGATCTAAATCGAAGGCAGCAAAAGCATCAAATTAGTGTGTTTGCTCAAAATTATCTGGCTTCATAGAACAGTAAGTCAAAATATGTTGATGGAAAAATAAAAGTCTATCTTTATCGCGCAATCAAGTCCAAGTTTCATTGTCTTACGTAAATTTTATTATATTTTCAAGTCTCTGATTAAAATACTCTGCCTCGATGTCATTTATTCCCATGCTCGTCATGAATTGATACGGAAGTCTTTTCTGTACTCAAATTCGGTCCCTGAACGAAGTTTCCCGGAAATATGATCGAGCCCAATGAATTTCTCTTGTCTATGAACCTCAATATGAGCTGCATTATCAAATTCTTTAGAGCTGATTATTAGGAAATGTTTATATTTCATTCAAATATTCTACCAGCTGATTGGTAGGTTCTTGGACAGTCCCCATTCTGCATCACAATTTTATACACACTGTCTCGCTTTCCCTTCTAAGGATGTCCCACCATTAGATCCCTCTTCAATTCAACATATCTTCTACCTCCTCTTATTTCGTCCATAATTCCTATCCTCTTCCTTCCTCTCCCAAGCTTCCCTAGTGTTCTCCCCTCTATCACTCTCTTCAACATGCCCTCTCCTCTCAAAACCTCCTCCATCCATCTCCTCTGCCTTCTCCGCACCTCTGCCACAAGCTTCCTCTTTTCCATATTATTTTCTGCTTGTCACCATGTTTTAGTTACTAAGAAATATAGGTTATCAAGCTTCACGGTTTTCTAATTTTAGTTGCACTCAATTCGCCTGCCGTTGCTTTCGCCGCTTCTACAATTCCATTTTTCAAACTTCCCCATTCTTCTTCCATTGATCTAACTCCATGATCCTCACTCACTATCTCATCAACCTTCTCTCGATACTTGTTCTTCGTTGCCCCAGTTAATGCCTCCGTATTCCACTTTCTTACCCTCCGTCCCATTCTTATCTTTTTCAGTTTTACCCGACATTTCATGACTGCTTCTTCCAAGTGTACCTACGTCGAGGATGATGTCTGAATCATGTATTTGTAATCACTAGGTTATTTCTACGGCAAATCTCCACAGCTTCCTCGCCGCGGTCGTTTCTCCTTCCTAGCCCGTAATCGCCCACCTCCCGCCCATCTCTTCCTTCACCCACCACCGCGTTCCAATCCCCCATTACTACCAAGTGCTTACTCCCAGGTATCCTACCAATTATTTCCTCAAGCTGATCGTATACACCACCTACCTCCTGCTCATTATGAGTAGAGGAAGGCATCTAAACCTGGATTATCACTTAAGTCCTTGGATCTCCCATTAGTTCCACGATTATTATCCTATCACTCACCTGTTCTGCATACACTACTTTTCTACCAAGTTTCCTATTCATTATGAATGCAACCCCGCGCTGACATTCATTCCCTCCACTTTAAATTACTCTATAGCCATCGCTCCAGTAGTCCCCGTCATCCTTCCACCTTACTTCACCCAGACCCATGATGTCTACACCCACCCTCTTCATTTCTTGTTTAATATTCTCTAGCTTCCCCGCCCTCATCAAAGTCCTAACATTCCACGTGCCTATTCTGATAGTTTCGTTCCTCTTCTTTATCTTCTTTTCCTCTGCTGCTACTACGTCTGAGCAAGGATTTAGTGTGATGACGACCGCAGGGGCCTTGCTCCCACCGCTGCGGGGAAAGACACCCGGCCCACTGGGCCGAGCCCCGTAGTTTCCAGAATTCATTAACATTTGTGAATTTGTGAACTGTCCATAATTTCAAGGTATTTGTTTTAATTGAGATGGAATTCCGTGGCCTTACTCAATTATGTTTTTTACGTGACACCATCACTTCAGAGGCCGCCCCACTGGGGTCAGACGCCTTTTGCAGCCGCCTCACTGAGGCACAGACGCTGCGCGGACTACCATTCGTCTATCTCCTAACCTTCGACCAATCTGGCATGGGTGACCCTACCAGGAGCATTGCTCCCGCCAGTGCAGCTCTAGGGGTCATCGGAGCACGCAAGCCCTTCCAACCACGACAAGGTTGTAGTCCAAGGGAAATATTTATATAGATACATTAATTACTCGTCTGACAGTATAAGGTATAAGTAAATTTCAAGTGTATCATTCAACCTTCGATTGAAAATATAAATTATAAAGAGGGAATAAAATAAAAAGTGAAACAGAAATGTTGAAATGCTTAAGGCAATTTAATATGTTTTCGCTCTATGTACCAATCGATTGTAACAATAAACAGGGGTCGGTTGTTATAGCAAGTTCAACCGCACTGAACCAGAGAGGACACGTTCTACTCCGATTTATTTGATTCTCCTAGCCCCTTGAATTATGAAAAAGGTTTACTAAACTGATAAGAAAAGATACTTGTCAGGGAATCCCAGATTAGAGGAATAAATACCCTAGACGCTTATCCAGACTTCAGAAGTCTGGCCAAGTAAGCACATCTTGGTAAAAAGAATATCTACGTTCGAGGTAATTACAGTTTTAGATCAATCAAGTCCCAATCATTTCTACAAAGACGTGACTTTTGTGAAGATCGTAACCCACGGTGATTGGATCTTCTAAGTTCGCTTCGATCTCATTTCCGACTTGAATGCGGAGCGTCGTCTGGCGACTGACACGGGAAGGCGATGTCGCACGAACGACGCCTATCGCTGTCAATGCAAAGCAATGTTGCCCTCGGCACGTCAGCTGAAGGGGGAGATGAGAGTGATCCAAGAGCGGGATGAGAGAAGCCGGAACGGAGATTGGGAGAGGGGAGCCGTGTTGTCGTGGAGATACGCGGGTACCCTCTGCCGCTTATAATATCCAAATTCTACAGTTTTGCTGAGGGGTAACCACCAAGACCATACTTGTCATTATTAAAAAAAGGATGTTCATTTAAATAATATATCAAATTCAAATTTGATTGTTTATAAATTATTTAACTGTTTGTATCAATTATGAACGGAAAATGAAATTCTCTTCGAATTCCGCCTGGAATGCAAAGCAACGCCTCGAAAACGCCAGTTGGTTCGACATGAGAAGACGATGTCATGCGACATCAACACAATTCGCTGTCGATACAAAGCAATAACGGTCTCCTCCACGCGGAACGGATGAGGTCATCTAGGAAGATATGTAAGCAAATGAGAAGCCAGAACGTAGGTATGGGTGGGAAGACTTATTGTTATGCCAAACTGCTGGATCATTTTACCCTCTCACACACAATATATTCAACCTTGCACGTTATATGAGGATGCCCAAGAGCATTACTAGGCATTTTACCGGAACTTTCCAGGTAGACGCTTTAAGTTAGTCTTTATTATTAGGAGAATCTACCGGTTAAGGTAGGCTCAAATGGGAAAGGGTAAAAATTCTCTAGATGGCCTATGCGCAAGGATCTATCTTCATACACAATTTCTTTCTTCATCTCAGCATACTTCATCCCATCCATAAAACCTATTATCTTTCTTCCCATTCCCCGCTTAACCTACGTCCTCTCCCCTCTATCACGGCCTTCAGCATCCCTTCATCTCTCATCATCGGCTCCAACCACCTACTCGGTCTCCTCCAGAAATTTAATCTCACAACCCACCACAGCAAGAACTTCTTTGTTTGTCTTCCTTTCTGTCCAACGTATCTTCTCAATCCTTCTCCACACCCACATCTCGAGCGTCTGCAGCCTCAAGCTCCTAAGCAGTCCCTGCTTTACACCCTTACTTGGTCCCAGTAATCAGATTCCTCCTGCATGCTGAACGCTTCTGCTGCCGACGCGTTTCTCCTTCTTACGTCTCTGATACTACTCCCATTTTACTGCCCAAGTACTTAAATTGCTCTACTTGCTCCAGGTTTTTTCCCTCCTACTAATATCATCATCCTCGCGTTCTTTGTCCTATAAAATCTCAATCATGGACCTACTGGTAATACATCAGGGTGTCCGGTGAATCTCAATTTCTTTTTTCCCTGAGTTTTCCAGGTTTTCCAGGCAAATGTTTTGCATTTTCCAGGGTCTTGCTGCACTTTGTTTCTAACATATTTTTAATGAATTTCTAATAAAATCGGCATAATTTTGCAACATGAAAAAACGAAAAATGTCGGTCCCTACTTTGAGTTAAAAACGTAAGAGTATACAAGGAATGTGGAGTATTACGGGTTTTATTTCAACCAACAAATAAACAAAAACGGTTAACTGACAACAAAATTCTGAGTCAGGTGCAATTTGAACACAATAAAGTAGATTTAGACTAGTTTGATAAAGAACATGTAAATAAAAGAAACTGGTGTGACATTTTTCAATGAATGCATTTCCGATTCAATTTCAGCAACAAATTTCTCGGCTTTTCAAGAAATTACGTTATTTTGGTTTGCAGCTCTTGAAACTTTTGCAGTATGTACCTCTTTCTTATTCTTCTTCTCCTGAGTCCTTGGTACCTTTCCTCTTCTCCCAAAAGGCTTCACTGTACTTTACATGAACATTTCGTAAACTGTGAATTAATTGCTTTGTGATAGGTACGGATCTGACGGCCAAAAGCATTTAATTATGTTCAACAAAATTGTATTTTTTGGACAATACACGAATTTAAATTAGGTTGGATTGCCCCTGTACAGTGGCCCTGTCGACTACGAACCCGAGGGCCGTGATTTCCATACGCAGTGACCGCAAAATGTATTTCCGCTCCTTCAAAAACATTTCTGCAAACATTAAAACGAGGAGGGTGGAGATTATTTGGAAAGGATTATCAATTACATATATAACAATACCCAATTATCCATTTAGGTTTCCGGCCGAATGGTTTTCGCATAATGCGGGAAATGCCACTGCGCATGCTCAGACGTTTAAATTTCTCGTAAATTTGGCCACACCAAGAATTCCATTCGTACGGCTCTTCGAACAGACTGTTGATTTCCGCGTGAAATTCTGTTTCCGGTGACAGATTTCGGCATCAATTCCGATTCCATTCGTAGCGGCCATTTTACATGGGAATTATTCCGTGTGGAATTTGCCTTTTTATGCAATCGGCCCCCTAGACTGCGCATAGGGAGAGTGGTGTGGGATGACGAAGCACAAGCTGAGAGCGGGCGCACAGCTATGAAAAGAGTATTAAATGAACAGGGAGCGCAAGGCTACGCTGAGCCGAGTATAATGCAAGCAAAGGCGCACTCTGCCTTAATGGAAATCGGCTAACATGCATTTTCCAGGGTTTTTCGGAAAAATACAAAAATTCCCTGAGTATTCCCTGAGTTTTCCAGAACATAATATTTCCCTGAGTTTTCCCGGTTTTCAAGGTTTTCCAGGTCGCCGGACACCCTGTACATGTTCCGAATTGGATATCGGAAATAGAAAGTGCCTTGAGCTGAAGAGCGATAAAGCTTGAAGGGCAGAGTATTTCCTATGAAAACGCACTATTCACAAATGGTATTCAACGGCCACCCAGGCTTGTTTGCTACCAACTGGTGTGGGATTGCAAAGTGATATTTTCGTTTTTTAAATAATAAAACAACAACTACGTAAAGTAGATTGTAACAGAAACACTTTGTAAAAATTTCCACGCCAATTTTTATTCTACCGACCTAGGTTTCGGCAAACATTGCCATTATCAAGGTAATTGCCTTGGCAATGGCAATGTTTTTTCAAATTGCCATTGGAAATTTTTACAAATTGTTTCTGTTACAATGCAGTCTATGACAATTTTCCACAAACTTTCGCCGGATACCTTAAAATACGTCAAGTAGTGCCTGAGACTGCGTTTCAGACCAACCCATACGTTTAGCTGTGGGAAGAAAAAAACTATCTCATTAAGAGGCAATTTTCGTCACAGTGCAATCAGATTCCCTCGTAGAAGTTAATTTTTGTCACGGAGCGACGAACCCTTCCGACTTTTTGCCTTGATGGAAGTATGTAGAGTGTCAATGACAATACGGGATACCAAATTTTCTACGAGTTCCTCGGAATCCCAAAGCAGTGTTAGTCATGGGAAGGAGGCGTCACAACAAGGCGCGTCGCCGTCGATACAGAGCAATATCGCTCTGCTCTCCTAAGCTGAAGGGAGAAGCGTGGGAAGAGGATAGTGATCTCCAGGAGTAGTGGGACGAGAGAAGCCGGAACGGTGATGTGTGGAACGGGGGGGAGGGGAGAGCGGGGGAGACGTGCTGTTGTGGCGAGCTGAGAAAGAAAGGGGGGAGGGGGTAGTGGTGTACGGGAGGAGGAGGAGGAGGAGGAGAAGGATAAACGTGAGGGAGAGAGAGATATGAGGAAGGCGGTGGATAATGCATAAGTGGGAGCTAGTGGAAGAAGAAGAAGAAAGGGGGACCTTCGTGGGTGAGTGGGAAAATAAGGTCTAGGAGCAGGGTTCCGGAGTAGGATAGGCCTTGTGTAGGCGAGTTAGGGGAACGAGAAGAGATATACGTGGCCCGTGGGAATGGGGAGTGGGGGGGGGGGTGGAGGAGGGGAGGAGTAGGGGGATGAGACTCATGAGGGGGGGGGAGGTGGTAGTGGAAGAGAGAGAGTAATATTACGTCGGGGCCACCCACACACATCCTGCCCTCTTGTGGCAGATGGCGGAAACTATTGTCGCGGTGCCCACCCCCCTTAAACCCACCCCATCCTCCACACATGCCCCCAACCCCCTTCTCTTCGCCCTGCGGACGTGTCTATGCTGGCTAAAGGGGTAGTTTTTTTGCTCCTTTTTCGGAGGTGCGGATATCAGATAGCGGAGTCCTACTGAAAAGGCTTCGAGTACGTATAGCCGCGGCACGGCCAGGAGTAGTAGGAAGAGGTTGGAAGTAGGATGAAGGGCGGTGGGGGTGGAAGAGGAGGCGTCATATGGCTTTAGTGCGGGGGTGGAGAGGGTATGGCAGAGGGGGATCGGGGGTGAGGGAAAGACCCCTTCCCTTGAAAATCACCCCAGTCCTATCACCCACCCACGCGACTCATCGATCGTGGGGAGAATATTTTTCTCCCGGAATGAAAAAAAAATTATGCACACGCTCTCTCCCGGGTACGAGGAAGGAGAAGAAGCCATCCAAGTGAAAATACAGATTACCTTTAGAGCACACTCACTCTCCCTCCCTCTTTCAGTGGGAAGGTTAAACGGAATAAAAAGGGTTCCTGCCCTCCTCGCTACACACACGAGAACACCCACTGCCACCCACCCATCTGTCGTCAGCCTGCCTCCTTAAAGGAGTTCCCATCCAGAAATGAAACAAATGTGTGTTTTTTCATATTCATCTTACATACATCCACTATCTGGAACTGCATGCTAAAACGTACAATTCCACATCATGGTAATTTTCTCAAAAAATCAAGATGGGAGTTCATTCATTCATTGGGGAAAACAAAACCGGTTAAAGGTAGATTATGATGGAAGTCATAGAAAATCCTACGGATTATTACACGTGCAGGGCACAATCTACCTCTAGTATTTCTTTCATCATCTCAGCGTGTCCTTCCCTTCTTCATCCCGTCCATAAAACCTATTCTCCTTCTTCCCCTTCCCCGCTTACCCAACATCCTTCCCTCTATCACGGCCTTCAGAAACCCATCGCCCCTCACTACCGCTTCCAGCCACTAATCCTGCCTCCTTCTGATCAGTTCCAGAAGTTTCCTCTCCTCATCAGCCATGTCAAGCACTTCTTCATTTGTCTTCCTATCCGTCCACCGCACCTTCTCCATCCTCCTCCACACCCACATCTCGAACGCCTAGATGGGTATAATGGCGGGCGGGACTTATAAAAAAAGTATTTTCCCATCATATTAAAACGCTATTTTTTATATACTTCTAATATGAGACGTGAATTATGCCTGTAAATTTAATGGCTGCCATGCGAAGGCACCAATTCATCAGAAACAGCGCCTCCATTGAATATTTGGACTGAAAAAGGCATTCGTTAAAAAGTGAATTCGTCGAACTGCATGCACGTTGTTTAAAAATTTCTCTTCATGATCTAAGGCATTTCATCTGCGAAAGCCGAATTTTTAGAATGACTCTGAGACGCCGGCAAATAACTGCAGACATTGAAGACGAAATGCGTTAGTTCATAAGAAATGGCACCTGCCGATCCGAAAAATATATTCGTCGAATGATCGGTAGTTTTCCACCCGAAGTGTCGATGTTGATACCGAAGTGACTGATCGGAACATAACAAAACACACGATAAATCAAACGATTTGTGTCGGAAAAAACTTTCGGTAGCCTACCGTTAGGCAGTATTCTGTGGGCATACAATCCTCACGGGCGAATTATTTGTGAATCGTCAACGAATACGTTAAAAATTATCAACAGATAAGGGCATGTTATTACACAACGGAGCAATTCAAAACTTAACATTATTCGTGCTTGACGCCTTTAGTGATAAATCAACAAACTAACAACAGTCGTGTATATGATTTTCGACATTCTTTTCTTCCCTCGCATACAATAACTCTGCTCCCGATTTGTTTTGAAATGCGCTTCCGTAGTCCCCAGGATCTGAAATTAATGGAAAGCAGGCGCGATCTTCTATTGCAAAGTTAGCAACGCATTTGAGCAAATGAAAAGCCCCCATCAGAATTTTTGGTACATAACTTACGTCAGAGGCGCGACCATACCTGTAGATATTTTCTTCATAATGTCGCTCTTTGATATCCAAAACGCGAACGTCTATTGTTGCGAACTGTTCGTGGTCACAGTTCGCGCGAGAACAGTTATTTCTAAAAAAAAGGGCGCAGTTTGTAGGGCATTCGCCTCATTTTTTGTTTTCATATTTAATTTGCTACCAAATTACGAAAACGCTAACGTACACGCTAATAACATCCGTATTCACCCATACTGCTCTCCATTAGCCAAATAATCAGAGCAAAAGTTGCACTTTTAAAAAAGAAACGAAGAGAAAAGGTTTCTCTTACTTTTTTTACTCATATATATTCAGTCGTGCTGGGGAAACCTCCTTAACTAATGAAAGGGAACGCGTCACGGAACGTTTTCTCGAGCTTGCTGTATCCTCTCTCCTGCGTCCTCTGCTGTTCCTCCGAGGACGGATAAGGATAGGGGGAGCCTGGGTTTGATTTATGCACCTTCCCATTGTGTGCGCCTCGACGGCGAAATGACGGAGACATTACGCTTCCTTGGGGGGGAGGGGTGATTCCACTGCCATACGCCGCACGGTGGGATTGACGTCTTGACAGACGGCGGAGAGGAAGGGAGCTGGGGCCCGCGGAAATCGAATTTATTCGTCTCACGGGCTCAAGGAACTAGGTATAACGCACAACGCGATGCTGAAAATTCGCGTCGGGGGCGATTTTGTCAAACAAGTATATAAATTCTCATCCGAAAATCATCTTAAGAGTACTCTTTGCCTTTCAACAAAAATGAACGGCAGCTAATATTCATAAACAAGCACGAATGTCTGCCGAGCGCAACTTAACTCATAACTGCTTCTTCACTAAAACATTTCATTACGCACTCGACGGGGCGATAACGCAGTTTCGTGGGCGTCAACGGAATGAGAAGAAAAAAGGAAAAAAAAGAGTAAGTGTTACGAGGAGATTTTGGGCGGAGGATAGGAGGAATGGGGGGGGGGGGTGGAAAGGAATTTTGGAAGGCCCGAGGGGGCAGGGGAGGGGGGGGGAGAAGCAGGAGCCATGGGCAGCTGAATAATGTAATAGTGTGGGGAACAAAGAGGTATGCTAAAGGTCAAAAGTTCACAGGTTGATGGGTACAGCATGATCGACTGGATCACACGCATGCCTCTCGAAATCATTTGGCTAGGCTGAGCTTCGCAAGAAGTGATTTCGCGACGGTGAATGATGCGTGAATAGTACTTTCAACAACTTTTAAAGCACCGCACTCACATCAAACTTCACGCGTTAGACTACATAGCTAAAAATATTTACAGTGATGAGAAACTCTATTTTGAGTCACTGCTTAATCATCAAGTAAATATCGGAAAGATTATTCGGCGTCACTTTTTTTTAAATTGACGAATACTACCCTCGAAAAATACAGCGAAAAAATGCCACAATAATATATACAATCTCCGACCAATGGAATCAGGCCGGATTTGGTGGAAACCATGGATATTTCATATTGAAATAACAATAAACCACGTCATATTGAAATAACAAACTTTTCAGCCTCCACAAAGTTTTTTTTAAATGCATGACGAGCGCTTCGCCACACTGTGGCATAGTATTATGCCACAGTGCGTGCCAATTTTTAGCACACTCGAAACCTCGAGACTCGAAAATCCTCGGAACGCCGAGAAGTCAACATCGCGGACATACTGCTGAAGACTTGCTATCTAGACCAAGAATTCACGGTATCTAGTCTACGGACTTAATTGATTCGTAACATTCTTTGAAATATAATTGTTCTTGTTGAAGTCAAACCCAGTTAAAGGCTGTTGTTATTTCATTTTGCTTCGACTCCGTCTCCTGCCTCTTGTCAATTCAATAACGACGATGAACTCCGATTGAGTTCCGTCGCAAGTGTAGTAATAAGCACATCATGCTATTAGTATAAGATTTTGTGGAAGCTACAAAGTTCAGTATTTCAATATGGATAACCGACCATGGTTTCAAAGTTACAGACTTATTTTGCTTTTTTCTCAGATAATTGCGTCGTTAACTCTAATGTCATCAAAAGGGCCATAGAACGTTAAATATTCGAGAGCTCAGTTTCAAAACTGTGTCATCACCCTACCTCATATTCCTTTTATGCTTTTGTCCTCCTTTAAGCTTTCAAGATTACACCATATGGTAGAAGAATATTGCACAGCTTCAGCTCTGGATGCTCCAGAAATAACGTCCTAAAGAGCGCAGCGAACTACCCGGAGAGTCAACCTTATGTTTTTTCCTTTAATTATGACGACGACGTGGTTTTAATGTCCCCATAAGGTCCCAGCTTCTCGCCGAAGAAACCCTTCCCAACGTTTCACTAACTCTCCTCATTTCGCCTTTCCTTTGATCTTCTTTAATGTCCCCGTGCGATGAACTACAACGGTGCAGCTTAAACGGTGACCGGACCACTTCGAAATGGCAAAAGAGGAAAAGAAGGCATTCTGTTACACATGAGCGTCAGTGGTCACTGGTCCAGAAATATTCATAAACGACCACGAAATGTCAAGCATCATGGCTTCAGATACAACTGAAATAGTGTATATATAGCGTGGTGGCACAACCCAAGGATATTCTTTTAAAGCACGCTTTGAATAGCAAAAACATTACGTTTCTTTACACTGTTCTCGAGCTTCCATTAAGCAGAGGATATTGAAGAACAATCGTTTCTTTGATTAAATTAATGGACCATATGTAGAAATATATACCTTAGAAGAACTAAGAACAATAATCATAATATATAAAAAAAATTTAGCTAAAACTTTTTGAAAATGGGATTATACTCGTTAGTCTCATACGAGATAAAGACGAGACACGACTTCTCGAGACGAGACAGGACTTCTCGAGACGAGACAGGACTTCTGTAGACGAGACTCGATTTTGGAAGAAAGTAAAATCGATCTTGGCTTTTAGAGATATTATTATAATTAATATTGCCAAGCATTGAGAGCTCACAATTTTGATTGTCAATACTAAGAGAGTCTCCGAGTCTTGAGACACTTTTAGTCTTGACTTCGAAAGAGACTAAGAGAGACTTCGGATCGCGACAACACTCAAATGATCGACTAGCTTTTTCGATGCCAACTATCGCTGATTTTGATCGAATATTTATTCCCGCTCTCGACCGATGCTCGCCCATCCTCCTATCCGTTCGCCTTACAACTTCCTCGCGGCATCCGGACCGTACACTGTAGGTCCTTCCTGCTCCTTTTAACCCCCCCCCCACGCCCTTATCCCATCTCCCTCCTTCTTTTCCTAATCGACTTAACTCGTCAACGGCGACGAGGATGGCGACTGATCACGACGAGCAGATGTGTCAATCCCCCCCCGCCCCCTCCCCGGGACGGGTCGCGGACACGACAAAAATGTCTATTTATTTCTTCCCTTGCTCGCGCGGAGGACGAAGGCCATAATAAAGTGAAGGGAAGTCGTCTACCCCGGAGAGAAAGAGAGATGAGATGAGATGTAAGTCCAGTCTTTGTGTGTGTGTGTGTGTGAGTGCAAGTAGCATGAATGTATGGAAAGGGGAAGCCACCCCTCAAAAAAAAAAGCAACACTCGAGATACGCTTCCACGATTGTGGGGAAGCCCGTGATTGGCCAAAATTGCCGGCAGCTGCATCGCGGAGCGAATTTTTAGACCGAGGGAGGGAAACCTTTGGGACGAGTGTTTCGGGGAACCCGCTGGACGCCAGGAGGAGAAAAGGGTATTTTACATCGAAATAAGCCTTCTAGACAGAGGGCATTATCTTAATTAAAAAAAGGGAAAAGAAGTGGCTTTTGACCTTAACGATGGACCTTTATTGTACGCTGTATGTGAGGAGATGGACGTATTGTGCGCCGTTTCGAGACGAGGTATTCCTAAGCAAAGGAACATCAAAATTCACGAATTATTCACCGATGGAATAGGGGTAGAGATGTGCCTAGGACCCTGAGGGCTTCCCGCATTTATTCCATCATCCTCTAATATTCATGCACCGACCATCAGTTGGCAAAATCGATTCATCGGTAATTTGGAGGATTCAAGTTGAGGCGATAACATATGGCAAACCAATTAACTGAGAGAATGAATTTATCATATAGAGTGATCTACCGAGTAAGAATATGGATCAGAGTACATCTATCTCGATTTTTACGGGCGCAAGCCACAATCTCCTTAAACACCAAAGAAGGTGAAATTCGCCAAGACAAAGTCATTTGATTTGACCGGGATTCGATCCCGGATCTCCCAATTGCCGGTAAGGTGTGTTAGCCAGTTACACGTAGCCAGGTTAACAGTTAACCAGGTGTGTAACTGGCTGAAACACCTGACCTTCTCTCCGACCATCTTCGCACCCGTGCGCGCGTGATTGCGTACCATATCATTTGTGCAATAACAATGATTGGAAAATTTCCCAATCTCTTTTTTCTTTCGTTGCAGCACGCGTCGAACCTCAATTCATTCTGTCCATAAAGCCAAATTCCCTTCCTTCCCCTCCCGCACCTACCCTAACTAGAGAAGGCGCCACTCTGAAAATTACCTCGGTATTTTTCGTAAATTACCGCGTCCCTTGAAAATTACCGTAATTTTCTAGATAATTCACTTATGTTTGAGATAACTTTTCATACAGATAAATTCCCAACATGTTCTTATAAGCCAAGTTCACATTTCCTACGTGTTAAATTATAAATTGAGGCATGTACAACTCATTTTTTGGAATATTTTACTTAAATTATAACATTATAAGATTAAAGCTTTAGAATATTCTTCTTGAAAATTTCTCATACTTTGACAAAAGAAAGCCAGATTGCGTGTTGCTACCGTAGTTCTTTTTACAATTTTAAAAATTTCTAATACATTAATGTTGTATAAGGTATGGTTTAAACATGGTTATTCCCTTCCTATTGCTATTGGCTTTCTTATGTAAGCATACATTTGCTTTTAAATGCTTCAAACTAAAAAATACTGGAAAATTACCGTAATTTACCCTGGTAATTTACCTCAGATGAAAAATACGGTAATTTTCCCATCTCTAGTCCCTAACTCCTTCCCCCTAATACGCCCTTCAAGCATCCCTTCGCCTCTCATTACCTGCTCCAAGCACCTACTCTGCCTTCCCCGCAAGTCTCCTACAGAAGTTTTCTCTCCGCACCCACCACGCCAAGCATTTCCTTGCTGTCCAACACACTTGCTCCATTCTCCTTCGGTCCGACATCTCGAATATCTGCATCTCATTCTCGTCCCTTTTTCTCAGAGTCCACAGATCTGTGCCATACAACGAGTTCATTTTAAAATATTCGCCAAAATATTCCTTACATCATTACACAAGATGTATAAACAATGCTACGCACGTCGTCTCTATGCTAGTACCCCATTGAAAGATCAAACAATCACGGTTATTCGGCAGAGTAAGAAATCTTTGGATTTAATTTTCAGCAGTACCAAGAGTAGGTACCGCATAACTATATTGTTTTCAATGCTGAAATAAAATTTACGGTTTTTAAGAAGCTAAAAACAATGCCTATTATTTCTGTCACAACCGAGTTGGGCAACAACAAATGTTATGACTTTATCGGGATACATCACGTTCTAATAAGCATTATGAAACACCCATCAACACTTAGTGTTGCGTAGTAAATATGTATCTGTCTATCTATCTGTCTGACTGTTAACCACAGCACTTTTTGAATCAAGTAAAATTGACTAAGGAGCAAATATGAATGCAGAATCATCTCAATTCAACACAGCAATTCCATTTACCGGACGGTATAGGAGATGTAAATTGAAAAGTCACGCTTCGAAAGATATAACAATCAGCGGAGGCGACTGAACACGTATAAAGCGTGCTGGGTCCGCGAAATAATGTCCGCAAGCCATGCACTCCCCTGAAAGCGGCAAAGGGGGTTGAATATATTTTTCGAGTCCAGACATTGGAAAGGGAAACATACTGCTTGCTAGCAGCATACGAAGCCAAACGAAGCGGAAAATGAAATTGTGACCGCTAGAACCTTGTAACCCCGTGGATATGACGCAAGGTCGAAAATGTTGCAAAAGGGGACGAAATTTAACCAGCTCCAATATTTAGCGCGGTCATACACTCCGCAGAGGGAGAAGCTCCGGCAGGATTAAGGATTGCAGCACATCGGTCTTCAGTCGCTCGGCTCCCAAAAAAAACCGTCTACTTTTTTTTATTTCTCATTCATCAATTGTACCTTTAAAAAAAGGCTGAAATCCATCCGAAAAAGAAGAAGGACCCAGGGAAGGGCGATACCAGAGCGAGGGGTGATAAATGGCTACTCCTCTGTTTCGAAACAGAAGAACAAAGAAAATATTTCGCGCAGCCACCGACGGGTCTATTTCACCACCGCCTAAACAACTCACGCAAACGATACTCGAACAGCACAAATTCATGTCTTTTTTACTCCAGTTTTAATGCAATCCTCAATGTCATGGCAACATACACACATAAAATAAGAGCAAAATGTAACTTAGAGCTCTAAGCCTTCAACTTTCAGCGTACACGTCCATACCAAGCGATGGGAAAATGATTCTCTTTCTTTAAAATAGTTCCAACGCAAAATGACCTGAATACTTATCAATTTATTCGTTTTCTGACTACTCGCAGAAATACCGTGTCCTTTCTTATCCTGAGCAACAAAATCGTACCTCCCCACATTATTTTCACGGCAAAATAAATTTGAAACTGCGTACATGGTGGTCAAGGCAAGAACGGCTCAAACATCTGGCTCAAAAATATTATTTATCTGCACAATATAAATGACATTTTCGATAAAAACTATTTATTGGGATTAATTTCCCAGGACAATGAATTTTAACCAAATTTAGGCACCTGCCCACTTCATTTTTGGAATTATTAGCGATTTAGTGCAATAAATGAAGTGAAAATACGCTCACTAAGTCAATATAAATGGCGCCAAAATGGCAACAATGGCTATGAAAAGTCTTAACAAAAACACCTCAAATTAGTCGTCTAATCCTCATAATTTTAGCATTACATTCGTTTTCTAGTAGGTAAAGTTTTTAATTAGTCAAAGCAGTGTTTAATAAACACAAAAAACAAAAGGTTGAATTCAGTATTTGTTTTGACTCACACCGTCGCGATCGAAACTACTTAAAGAGGTTCATGGGGTTTTTTCTCAGATACAATGGCCAAGACTGGAACCAAATTGACTGACGAGAGGAGGACGAGAATGTGCTGCAGGCGTTTCAGATGTGGGCGTGGAGGAGAATGGAGAAAGTTCAGTGGACGGAGAGGGAGACAAGCGAAGAAGTTCCTGCTTGGTGTGGTGTTTGGGGAGAGGAAACTTCTAGAGGAGATGAGGGTGGTTGGAAGAGGTGATGAGGGAAACGAAGGGTTGCTTTTAAAGGCAGTAATAGAGGGGAAGATGTCGGGTAAGTGGGGAAGGGGAAGAAAGAGAACATTCTTTATGGATGGGATGAAGAGAGGTAGGGCGTAGGCTGAGATTAAGAAATAATTTGTGAAGGAAGATATGTGTTTGCGCCAGTAAAAAATCTACAGGATATTTAATATCTTCCATTTAAACCTACCTTAACCGGTATATTATCCCAATAATAAACGACATAACCTGAGGGTTGAACGGCAGACATTTTCTACCTTATACTATACTCTTTAGACGCTTTATGAACGCAATCAGACAACCATGCTCACGACCAACGGTCTTAAGTCGCTTTCTTAAGTTACGTTCTCAATCGATCTCGACAAGCACGACGGATATTGCTGAGTTATTTTCTCAATTTTCCCCCACTAGCCTGGCGCTCCTGTCATTTCTAAAGCCTTATTCATTCCCAGAATTCCCTTCCTCAGTAAACCCGAGAGAAAACGTTTTAATCAAACAACAATATGTAGGCCGTTCCCGAGATATTTTCCCTTCTTATTTCCCCGCCCAAAATTTGAGAAAACGGGGTGCTAAATATAACAAGAGGAAGCCCTTGAGAGGTTCCTCGATTACATTCAAACAACGCTTGTCTTCCTTCCACTCCGTCTTACGTCGAGTAATTTCCTCTTTCCCCAGGCAAACTTCTAAACAACCATCCTGCTATTGCTCTGGCATAAGTTCCGTACGGTTACGCAACGGACGATTTACTTTTTTTACGATTATTTTTTTTTTAGTATTCAAAAAATCCTGCGAAAAGGGGGGGGGGGGGGAGAAGGTTGTTTAAAGTGGAGAGTCAGCCAGAAAACATTAATAATCGGTGCCAACACAAGCGCTTCGAGAGGTGGAGTGACTCATCATTATCTGCTGTCCCGTTTCAACTCGTTACACAATGAGACCTCAAGATATCACTTCCCATAAAATTGGGTATATTTTTCCTCATCATAAAGTAAAGGATTTCTTCTTTCAAATTATAACAGAATATCAGCCACTTACTCCACAAATTTTAGAGATATTTGCAAAAAAATACGTCATTTTACATGGGAAATAGTACGCATATGCACTCCATAGAGACTTTATATAAAAAATACAGAATTTATAACGAATGGATCTAGTCATAAAATTGACAGTGTGTAGTTTCTATTGATTCTAAACTATTTTTAAATTAATCCATTAATCACCGCAGTAATTTTTACAGAATAGATTAAAAATCGTTTTTGAAGGCGTTTTCACCGTACAGTGTGAAAAACATTAGTCAAGTTAAAGACTTAAGTATGCGTATTTAGGAAGAAACCGAGAAGTTCAGTCACATACATAAAGTTTTGGTGCATTCATTATAACAATTCATACTTCTTACAGCTGCTGATATAAAAAAATAAAATTCGAATACGGTCTCTATTATGACAAGGGAAAACTCTCCATAAAACTACCTTAAAACGCTTGGCTATTTAACCCTGCGTATTCCATTTTCACCCTTCAACCCCCTCCACTTCTACCTCCCCTCCTTACCGCGTATGTCTGCCATAGGAACTTTTGCAAGAACTGTAACTCCTCCACCACGCATGTTACAAAGTGAGAGAAATGGTCGCTATTGCAGCGGAGCATTCTGTAATTTTTAGTGGGAGCCTCCACATTAAAAAGGAGGATGTCTCACTCGTAGGCGTCCAAAACATTTCCAGGAATCGGGTCACTGGCGCTTGTTTACTCCCGCGGAGCCTGATCGCCGTGAATAATTGATACAGTGCTCCGCCGACCGCATTATGCTTTCCGCAACGTCAACCGCAATTTTCAAAAGGGTAATTGCAGGAAACAGCAACTTTCGTTTTGAGTGATGAAGCTATTCATCATCACAAAACACTGCCTACGACGGAAACCATTTATATACAGCAGCGAGTACACAAGAGTGCATGAAATGGTGCACGCCCGCCGACCTGCTTTCGAATAGAACGACGTAAGTGAAAGGCATAATGAAAGTCATGAATAACTTATGAATGAAAACATTGCTATAAATCTGGAAGCACCAGAGAGCTACAATATTTCAGACTCATCACTATTATTAGGGCAACCTGCAGCTCAAAATTGCTAAAATTCAAAGTGAGAAAATCCTCATGCTCAGGGTTTCTTTCTTCATCTCAGCATGCGTCCTCCTATCATCATTCATCATCACAGTTATCTACCGGTTAAAAGTAGTTGTTGATGAAAGTCAAAGAAAATCCTCCACCAGATACTTCGTATGCGCATGGCCCTATCAGCAACAAGTATTTCTTTCTTTATCCCAGCGTAGGTCCTACCCTTCTTCATCCCGTCCATAAAACCAACTCTCTTTCTTCTCCTTCCCCACCTACCCTATATCTCCCCCAGTATCACGGCCTTAAGAAACCAATCGGTCATCAGTACTTCTTCCAACCACCTACTTTTCCTCCTTATAATTTCCTCCAGAAGTACCCTTTCCCCACCAACTATACCAAACACTCAAAATTATTGAATAATTTCGAAAGAGTACTACATATTTCGCTTCAACAGTCAATTATCAATCACTTTAACCTCTCAAAGAATCACTATGTTACACTAGATCAATACTTAGCATGCATTCTGAAAGCAATTTTATTTCATTCTCCTCGATAATTAAGGAACAACCTGACTTTCGCTCGACACAATGTTTTTCGGCGATTGAATACTTGGAATCCCACAACAGCTCACCAAGAGCACAATTTATCTAAAAAATATTGTTATATTATTTTATAATGAAGAAATTCCTCAGATACCTCGACATGTTTTGATCCAAAAATAAATGACATGACAAGGCGATCCGAGATCAAAATGAATAAAGAAAAATTCGGCGACGCTGTTACAATAAATATTAATTAATGTTAGAAATCATGTTCAACGAAAAGTTTTTTTTAACAGCGGTAAGGATTCGCATATTTCCCTTTCAAATTTGATTGACATTGTGTGAAGGAGAACGCTGATTTATTTCAAAGTATTTTTTCATAACAAAATTCATGGTTTCAACATTTACAAAAACATTTTCAAGGGAAACTTCAAGTTACAAACTCGATTAAATTCGAAAGTCACTGGCGTTATATGGTGGAACAGCATTTTAGTACTTGAAATAAAACTGGTGTAGACCTGATGATGACTCCCAAAGAAACGTCGAAACACGTGTAGTGTAATATTTACATTAAAATGTATGTGGACAGTACAATTACTGCAGTTTTATTTTAAGTATTACAAACTCGAAGTCTTGTAAACTCGTGAATGGTAAAAACCATGGTATGCACATAAATATGAGGGTGGAAACTTAGCTTTTAGCTTAACGTAGGTTTTTTCACGCGTTGATTTATTTTCGAATAAAAAAAACTCATCACTGAAAACTGAGTGTAAAAACTGAATGTAAAAACTGAATGTAAAAAAATGTTTCTAAATTGTATTTGAGTATAATTTTATTGTAACTTGCATTTGATCCACCTTTGTACATTTCACTACGTGCATCATATCTATAAGAGTATGCTGATGCAGTAAGCACCTTCTGAAGAGCATTGTGCTCAGAAGGACTTCAAATGTGTTAATGTTTATTCTTTTCCACTTTTCTTGGATCATTTTTTTGTTTTCTTGTGTTTAAACAATTGATTTTTTCTGTATTTTGTAATATTGTTTTCTGTATTTGTATTTTTACTTTTGATAATTGTACTAATTGCAATCAAATAACCGCGGAAGCCTCCGTACTAATTTTATCAAATATTTTCACAAAAATGAGCCTGTAAATTTCTCTTCAGTCGCTTTCATTGAATAAAAGGAATTACTAAACCAGAAAATTGCTATTATTGAAAAAGAAATTTGATTTCAACATTTAAAATTTGCGATGGGAGTGGTTACTGAAGCTTTTAGATTTACGCACCGAATGCGGGGAATACTTTCCATCGAATAGAAATCCTGCATTTATAACTGCCAACTTTATCTGCAAAATATAATATCGACACTCGGGTACCTTAACAGTAACATAGTGGAATTAAATAGTGAAAAAACACTCCAAAAAGAAACGGTACCCGTAACCCATTTGATGTGACATTCAGACATACCCGAATGAATATTTTCACTTGATGACTGCAGAACTCGACTTTATCCCAGGAGCTCGAACCCGATCACAGACGAGCGGGGGAGGAGAGGAGAGGGGAGGGGCAACATTCCAAAGGCAACTCCCTTGTAAATCGTCACCTTTGGCCGGTCAACACCCTTCTCTCTCTTCTCCTCTCATTCACATCCCCCTGCTAAATTCCCCGTCCCCAACTCCCGAGTAACCACTTACGTACTTTAATCCCACCCCCCATTCCGATTGGAGGAAGGAATTGAATGGACCACTCACCTCACACTATAGGGGGGTCCACACCACCCTCCTTTTCTTCTCCACCACTCTCTCCTAGTGTGTGAGCTGAACCGGCGCCTTCGAAACTCGTCGAACTTTTTGGCTACCGAGGTTTCCCTACCATCCAAAAACCCTGTATTTCTCTCTCTCTCTCTCTGGCACGACCCTTTTTCGAATACCCACCCTCCCTCTACACCCCGACACCAGACGCCCCCGGGGTCTTTAATTAGGTTATGTCCTCATCCATTCTCTAATTCCACTCCCCCCTTATTTCCCTCTCTTCCGTCTGCTACCCCTTACCTTCCCACTGTCTCTTCCACCGGGTCTTTTTACCTCGCCCTTGCACACACACCCCTTACGATCAACGCTCGCTCTCGACCCCACGACGAAAGACATTCCGAATTAGTGGCGAATTCCAGAGCGGTGCGGAACGAGACGATTCCGTGACTCAACCCTTCCTGCGACACCCATCGCATGTATCGCATCGCATGTACGGCATCAACAGCAGAGTTACATATTCGGTAAACATCGGCTGTTTTTAAAGAACTGTGGAACTGGCCGCGCAGTAACTTTAACGGAGTCACCCGCTAGTGGACACACAATTGTATGAAATTCACAGTGAAAAAATCATTCGCCTGGACTGGGATTCGAACCCCAAGACCCCCGAGTTTCGCGCCGAGTGCTCTACCAGTTAAGACGTAAAAAGACCATAAAATTCACAGCGAGAGATGACGCCTGGGTAGCTTAACTGGTAGAGCACTCGGCGCGAAATCGGGGGGTCTGGGGGTTCGAATACCAGTCCAGGCGAATGATTTTTTCACTGTGAATTTCACACAATCGGCTGTTTTGTTTACAACGACTACCTAATCGGAATCTACGTCGCCGCATGACATTCTAATCGGAATAAATGCCGAACAATTTGTCAGAAGTATGCTATTAAATAAATTTTAACTTTGCGCATATTGTTTAACATCGGTTTCGACGCGAATGACGAAATCCTATCATTCAGTTACCGAGTCAATTATTCGATTCGGGATCGAAAAGTTTCACACAATGACCACCATCAGCTCCTCTAAAATGTACTCTCCCTGTACATCAAGGTAGTTGAGCAAGATATCTTTTGTAACGCAAAATTCAATGAATTTGAACTCAACGTAAAAAATATCACACATTTCCTACGATAACAAAATATCAGCTACTTCACTTTAATTTTTTAGTTATTGGCCTAAAATTACCAGCCATTTTCCATGGGAAATAGCATGGGTAAGCACTCCCCCTTGATCCGACACAGTTAATCCATACTTTTTTCGGAGATCGACAGCTGAGGTCATTTGCGCCAGTGAAATAGGTGAGTAGATTCGTAAAAGGAGGATTTTATGGGAGTAGGAGAAAGGCTGGAGTGAAACACGGCATCGGCCTTAGCCTACTCGTAACGAAAGTCGACTAGGGTTCCAAATTTTAATTAATGTCCCCTCCCACTGACGGAGTTCTACGCTTGAAGTGATATCCGAATTTCACGCAAGCAGGGATCAGAATTCCGATTTAAAAAATCTCAATCATTTCCGGGAATCGAACTAAGCCCATCGGGAGGAGAATCCAGTACTCTAGCCATCATACTCACCCGATTATTTCATAAACGAAAGTAGTTTCTAATGAGTGCTACAAATTAATATATGTATATTTACCTTTTGCCCTTATCGTGGAATTAAATGTCACTTTGAACTTAGAAGAGAAAGTATCTGATTATTCAAATCTAATAATATTTCAAAAAGCAAACATATCTCGTTCTCTAATAGTAGAATGAGTGCGACAAGGAAGTGTAATATCAGGGGGGAATGGATTAAAAGAAGTGAAGAAGAATTGTAAATATTTAGGAGTATATTTAAGTAAATAATTAATGTTGGGTTTGCACATTGACTGCATTGTCGGAAAAGCCATTTAGACGCTCCACTGGGTCATACGAACAGGGCGACAAAGGAATAAGCTTACACAACAATTGTAAGATCTATTGTTGAATATTCCACCTCGGTATGGGACCCTCATGAGATCTAAGTACAAAGAAAACACAATGAAAAGCCGCCAGGTACGTGTTGTGTCGGCACAGGAGAAAGGCCAGCATTAAGGAAATGCTAGAAGTATTAGACTGGGACTCCCTTGAAAACAGAAGTAAACTAAACAGACTCAGCGCAGTATATAGGATTGTCTCCGGAGACGACGGATGGAAGGAATGAAAAGAGGGAATGGAGAATCCAAAAAATATTGCCAGATTTGATCACCCTTATAAAATAAAATTAAGACGTAATAAGACCAACGCTTCCAAGTACTCATTTCTTAATGGGGATATAAAAGATTGGAACTGGCTGCCAGATTAACTTTTTGAGTCCTTTCCCAAATCTCCAAATCATTTAGGGGTAGATATTAAAAACGCCTATGAAAAAACTAATCATTCAAGTGTAATTAAATGTGTCAATTCCTTTTTATTATTTTGATGTTCTGTTATTTTTCTTTTTAATGCCACCCGGCAGATGCCTACTTGCAATTTAATCTGTAATAGACAAATAAATAATGGAATGAATTCCTCAATCTAAGTTTCTATTGCCTATTAGAGTCAATCTACCCGTAAAATTAGGTTTAGATGGAAATAGGAATACTTATCTTAATCTATTACTGCTGTACTAGAAGCGATTATCAGTGAATTTTAACAAATTTAGAACAATGATCAATTTATTTTTTTATCAGAATCAACCGGTTAAGGTATGTTTAAATGGAAGTAAGTAAAAATCGTTTAGATTTTTTCACGCGCCGGCCCCTATCTCCTTTTCATTCAGGCCAGTTTTATTCATCAGCTCGACTCTGCGTCTTACCTCACTTCATTCCATCCATAAAGCACATTTTCTATCTTCCCCTTCCCCGTTTACCCAACATCCTCCCCTCTATCACGGCCTTGTGCATCCCTTTCGCCTCTCATTACCTCTTCCAACTATCCATACCGCCTTCCCCTAACTTCCTCAAAAACCTTCCTAAAATATAATATATATACTGCGTGGTTTGGTGTAAACTCGACCCCTTGCCACACGCCATTTAGGTAGCTGTGCGGACGAAAACCACAGGCTCCAATCCTTCCCATCAGGCCACACTCCCCTCCCAATATCCCTCCACTCCATCCATCTGCCCTCCCTTCCCCGGGAGGGCGACCGTTCACTCCCCGAGATTCGTTTAATCACTCTCCGGAAGTGCGATCGCTATCGCGGAACACATTCTGGTCATCCTCCTTCTCCTCCCCTTCCGTTCCCCCCCCCCCCGCCCCACCCACTTTTCCTCCCTCCCTGCTTCCCAACGCACAATGCACCCCATTCTCATCTTCACCCCTCATTCCCTCAACCCCTTGAAGAGGCGCGAAGGGACACTTATAAGGGGGGAGGGGGGTGCACTTAAAGTAGGCCTGAGTGGGGTTTCGCCGCTTCCCGGCACGCCTCGGGTGAACGCCAGGCCAATGTCCATCCCGGGAGAAAATAGTTGCTGACTCGAGTTGAAGGTATTTTGGAGCGAGATGTTCAGTCAGCCCAGTCATAATGGACAATTCGAGAATAGGCGGAGAGTTAATTACAGTAGGACCCCTTGCTAATTCGACCTCGGATGGTCCGACTCCTCGCTTAGTCCGATCGTGACGTCGCTTATCGGTGTTTGTTTACGGTGTTGTCTACAACCAATGGACATTTTGTGGATACGAAAGTGGAGAAACATTGCAGCAAAATCGCGATTGTCGTCAACTAAGCAAAAGAACATTACTTTTTTTCGACCAGCGCAAGAACATTAAATCTACAGTATAGTGTTTAATAACGTTCATAGTGTATCATAGTGAAACGATCATAATGTTTATAGTGTTTTATGGTGTCTCATGACTCTACAATTTATGTTTATCTTAGTTTACTGCAAGCATTTTTATTGCAGTATAACTTTATTTATGGTTTACAGTAATATTAAATCTATAAAACCTTACATACAGCAATATTTTCTGTTTAAACTCCAGTTTTATCACGTTTTTATGTAAATAAATGTGTTCCTCTAACAATCCGACCTTTTTTGTGTTCCGATCGCGCTCTCGGTCCCGTTGGTGACGGATTAGCGGGGTTCTACTGTAAGTACTTCAATTTTGGCCGTTTGAGGACTCTGTCCAGTTGTGGAATAAATCTTGTTTTATACCACAAAAGATACCATACCAACTAAAGCCACTGTTCCTTTTGTGCAATTTGTGAATGTATCCAGACTTAAAGGGATAGTATGGACGAAATCTCTCGCAAAAATTTGAAGAACTTCGACATAAGTTGCGGATAGGTCGAAGTCGAATTGCGAAGTCGACATAAGCTCGTGGGAAGCTGTGGTAGCACGATATTGTCGAAGGAAGGTAATAACTTGTGTGTATTCCTACAACAAAGACGTATGGACCGGTTTTTCCGAAGATTGAAGATCATATTAAAATTTTAATTTAAAATTTAAGCACTTTGTAATTTGTAAACATAGTTATATAAAAGACGCAATAACTTTGTGTTATTCCTTCTAATTTCATAACTATACGTATTTAAATCTTACAATTGACCAAATCGTCCTATGCCGTATCCTGAAAATAACTTCCCAAACGAAGTATTTTTTTGCGTTTTCATACAGCAATGCGGCCCGAAAAACAATTCTGCTGATACGGTGTGACAGGAGTCCATCTCTTCGGCGTTATTGGGTCCGCAATCAGATGCCGCGCCGGGGGTTTGATGGCAATCGAACTGTGAAGAACCAGGGTACCTATAAAGTGCTAGTGAAGGAGAAATAGGAGACAGGCTGACAGTGGTAGCATGCTACATGGTGCACACTAAAAATGAAAGAAACTTAAACGCAAAACAGGCTCCTGAATTCGTCTAAAAGGACAATAGTACGAAAGCTAAGAAGAATGTGGACTAAATACCTATAAATTACTATACACGAAAAGTCGGCCATTTCTTGAGTTTTCAAGTTCATTTTTGAGAAGCAAAGGGATGCTGAAGTCCATGATAGAGGGAAAGGATTCTGGGTAAACGTTGAAGGGAAAGAAATAGAATCGGCTTTATGGACGGGATGAAAAGAGGTAGGAAGTGCACTGAGATGAAGAATGAAATTGGTAATTGTACAGGTTTGCACCGGTAAAAAATCAAGGGGATTTTACTCACATCCGTTTGGACCTACCTTAATCAGTAGATAACCAAAATAATAATGACAATATTTTTATAACACATATCTACATGTTTATATATGTATTACCAACTACCTATCTTTCATGGTGTAAATGACCTCAAGTTTCGGGTCGCCTCCCCGAGTAACCAACCAACCAACCAAGGAGAGTTGAGGGAGGGGTCAGGATGGTAGAGATAGGGTTTGAGGGTGTGCCAAGCCGCGCTCCGGGTGTGCGGTCTCGGGATCATCTCTGGCCGGGGAGATCTCCGTTCCACCGACCCCGACGCGGGAGGAGACAAGCCAGGGAGAGACCAGACCAGAGAGGAAGGGAGGAAAGGGGTAGTTCCGAGGTCGGCTCACCCACTGTTGAAACCAGGTCGCCGAGAACGTTCCGCCCGCGCCCCCGGGTCTGAGCGGAGAGCGGGTTATTTCTTTTTCGTTTTGTTGCGAAGCGGAGTCTGTCGAGTGGTAAGGACACGAAACGAAATCTCACTCTTTCTCTCCGGGGCTCCATCCACGCTACTTCCACCCGGTTCAAGTGCGCGCGGACCTTCGGGAGTGAGGATCGCAGTTAGGAGAGATGGTCCCCAAGCGACAACTCCAAATCCAAATATACAGTGCAAAATAAGAATCCAAAGATACAGTGCAAAGCGTGGGTACACAAACTACGGCCCACGTACCAATCCACTCCATTTGAGAATTCTACCCCGTCTCGCAGAAGAATTTTTAAAAATCATTATTTTATGAAATTTCGATTACAGATAAATTATGAAGGTTGTCAAAGGGAAGACTCATGTTCAAATCAAGGGGTTGGACAATAGAAGAGTGGAGTGGAGAGGTTCAGCTAACACATATTCTCATTGATTACCGCTTATAATGATGATGATACCGTATGCCTTTTGATACTTCTCTTTACGTGTCTGCCAGGTAAATTTGAATCAGACGTGACTAATTAGTATTATCAATAAAAGTAAATATTTAAGCAGTTATTAAAACATTTCCAAGCAGTTTTCCACTTTTCTGAAATCAAATATAGGTTTGTGGGACCAGTTTATAATATGTATTCCATCATTTTCAAGCTTGACAATGATGTGATACATCGAAACTGATCGCACAAACCTATATTTAATTTAAAAAAGGGAAAAACTGCTAAGAAATTTCATTACTATGAATGAATTCCACCACATCTGCCCTGATACAACTTTATTTAAATATTTGCGAGTTATTAAAAAAATATAATTTATTCAAGGTCTTGACTGAACTGACTCTCTACTGACAACGGAAAAGAATTTGGCAAGTTTAAATTGATTTAATCAAAATTCGACATTCACATTTATCTGTCGAATTGAGGTAGGTACTAAACGGTTTGCAGAACATATATGGTCCGAAAGTCAATATGTTTGTGCATCCACGGTGAGAGGGAATAAGTGATATCTTGGAGCGATAAAAAAATCTGTTTATTAACAAGAATTATTAGCAACGGCATGTGAATTAAAAGTGGAAATACAATTTGTCATTCACTATCCTCTCAGAATTCAGAATCTCTAACTGATCGAAGGGAGAAATACAGGTTAAATCTTTTGCACAAGTTCGGAGCACACAGTTTTTTTGCCGAAGGATCAACATATACTGCTAGAGCCAACGTACTACGGTAGAAGCGATCACAGGAATAAAATAAAGGAAATTAACTGCCGAACCGATAGATTTAAAATGTCATTTTTCCCACGCACAATAAGGGATCATAATAGTTGCGATAGATCAATCAATTGAAACTCCCACCCTCAATAGGTACAGTAGAATCTTCACTTGTGCTTAATAACACAACGCCATTACTAACACTTCACACCGGTCGATTTGTCCGGCATTATTTTATTTTGTTCTCTGCATGAAGTAGCATTCATAAATTAACAGTATCAGTAATATTAACCAGTAGATGTGTGTATAGCATTGTTCTGCATGTTTGCAAGTTCATTTACGTATCAATCTCCCAGTTTCCGATTGGACTTTGTAATGTTCTCCTGACTGCTTTGGCCTGCGCCTAGCGTCAGGGGGAACGCTCGAGGTTCTGACTTGTGCTGGGACGAGTGCTGCATGCCTGGTGTGGAATCACCCCGTGCCACACACCCTAGTGGTGGCTTGCACGGTACTTCGTAGATGTAGAATCCTCTAGGAAAATGTTCGGAAAAAAGGAATATTGAGGAACCAAGGCCTTAATCTCCTTGCTTATCATGACGGACACTGCGATAGAAAAACCGATTCCCTCTTGATAACCTTAAAAAGGCATTGCAGGGTTAATTTCAAGTTTGGATGAGTGAGTCCAATGCTCACTGAATGCTGTTTCTCCTGTGTTCAAGTAGTAGGCCGCAAGGTCAAAAATGAACTCAGCTCTCGTAGCACGTTCCACTGAAGTTCTAATGGCTTAATGTGAATGAAAAATACTGACAGCGAATTAGAGTTCATGACAGAACATCTCATCAAACGATGTACATAATTAAATTATCTCTAACTTCGTGGTTTTCCCAACCTATCACCAACAATGCAATTCAAATCGTCATTCACAGTACAACGATACACCCAATGATAACATGAATTGATGAAAGGACGTAGTCTGCAATATTAAATATAATTTAATGTCATTCACAAATCCATGCTCACTTCGCACACGTTATAACAAGGTAGCATACAGCGATCGCATTTTAACGGTGATAAAACGAGTGCAATTCTTGGAGAACTCGAAGATCCCTCCAAGGGTACTGAGCGTTATCTTCAAGAGCATTTGCTTAAAGAACTCAGCCTCAAAGACGGCCCTCTCTCATAAAGCGAAGGAGGAGGAAAATGCACTTGTTTCCTTTCGGGTTTTTCATATCTGCTACAGAGTTACGCTCTAATTCAAGACACCCACACCCTCAGCCCCGAGTAGACTTTTCGCGGAGGCCTGGATGTGGGTTCGCAACACACAAACAGAGAGGCATTTCCGTTTTCTTTTCTTGAGACTCAAGAGTTCCGGAGTTTAATCCTTGGCCCGAACGTGACCAAATGAATGGACTGAGGGAGGAGACCAGATGCAATCATTTGCCGCTGCTTAGCGAGACGGGATTTCTCGAAGGAAGCTTTCGCGAACTCGACTTCTGAGAGCCTTTCATGAATACACGAAAGAATTTCATTTCCTTCGGGAAAGAGAGAAAATACTTTTTATCACTTCATATAAATGTGCACAAGAATTCGCAAAATTTCATTTTGGAGTTCAGAAAAGAGGTATGTTGCTTATTAAAATGCGAAACTTCGGAGACCTACTTCCCAAAAATGATATCCCCTTGAGTATTCGAGAATGGCGCTCACCCTTGCTTGCTTTAAAACTTATATGAGTATCACCTGAACTCTGATTGCGGTCATTTTTCGCAAATCTACTATTTCTCATATATCTGCTTTCAAATTAATATTACTGTTTTCAAGTCAAAAATGACAGGATAGTGAAATAATGCATAAAATTATACAAGCATTGAAAATAATCGCAGTAATAACTCTAGAGTCGGCGCAATTTTGCCGCAAAGCCATTATCACCTTCTATATCAAAGAAAATCAATCATTGTAGAGATATCTATAGACAAGATTCCTCATAACACATCCAGAGAAATGTAACAAATGATTCCAAGCAAACACTTTTTTGTCTCCAATTATTTTCTAAAAATTATTATTAGCCCTTTCACGCCTAGCGTGATCACATGATCACAGCGCACATTTATTGTTCTAAATTGCCCTACTTACTGCATTTTACAAATTTGCGTAATGCTGCTTTTGTAACAAGATTCAAAGATATTTACTCATCTAAAATACGATTTATTTGGTAAATTCTATCAAGTATTTTTATTTTATGGCTTTCCCAATGTGATGGCTTGATAAAATATTCCGATACTAATGGTATAGGTATAAAACGTAACTTTAAAATATCAGGTGTCGCTTTGGTAAATTATTCCATCCAAAAATTCAAGACATATTTGAATAATCCGCAACATATATTAGTTGACCAGCCCCAGCTCTCAAAATGACTGCACTGTAGTCATTTTATCGTCGGAACCTTACTCGGAAAAAAACTAATAAAAGCTGAGAGCTATACAAAGCCACCTTGGACAATAACGTTTTTGCATATTCATGGATGGTACTTGAACTCATTAATTCAAGTGAGATACGCCATTCAAGTACCTATGCAACCTCTGTTTGTGAAGTCATTTTTTTAATGTTAGCCATTACAGTTTATAAGCACAACCATTAGATAATGATCAAAACACGCTTTTCCACATTAATTTTAAGGGACGTCCGAGCCGATAGACAAACACGTACTTACTTCAGGTCCAAGAGTCATGGAGATTAAACTAAAACAATTTGAACCATTATCACCATAAAATATTAGCATCAGATAATGATCATAAGTCGCCTTCAGTTTTTTTTCCTGCCAAGTCAACGGCCCAAATGCAAACACGCTCGCTGAAGGGCAATTGGGCATCGTGTCCATCAACCTGACAGCCAGACGTGGACGCGCATCGAAGGCACTCTGAGCGAGCTTTTGATGTAATGCGGAAGAAGTTGTTTTGCACGGGCGGGGAAAACAATTTGCCCGGGTTAAATATTTAATGCCCCTCTCTCCACCTAAAAACACCGGAGTAATTATTAGCGTGCCCGCTTAGGAGAGGAGTTCGACGGCTGGATGGGGAAGGGCTGGATGGTGGAAGAAGGGCTGGGTTCACAATTCGTGCCGGCACACATCCCACGGCGGGGAGGGGTGTTGAAGAAACCGCTGAGACCGCAAGGGTGTACGGAATGTTGTTGTCGGCGCGCAAGATAGCGCTCGGATCCTTATATAGTATAGGTGGGCACGGCAAGAGGGGACTGAGGTGTATTGAGGGCTAAAAAGGGGGATGGATAGGAGATAGGGTGAGTGGGCACGGAAGATAGATAGGGGGACGTATGGTGGGGGTTGTGCTGGGGGGGGGGAGGATGAGAGCGGAGGTATTTGTCGGGAGGGTGAAGAGGGGCGTGGTGGAATGGGGAAGTGGCAGAGGGTGCCGGAGAGAGAGGGTTGAGGTGGTGCCATTTGTCGGATGGAAGGGGTGTTGTGGGGCGTGAGGTGCATACGCGATGGAGGCAGCAGACATTCCCCTTGAGGGAGGCGGGGGGGTTGAACGAGGGGGGGGGGGGAGGGTTGGCGCTTTCGACACGAGGGACAAAAAATAAACTCGGGTGAAAAAAAGGCCTCGACTCGGAACACGATCGGAGAAAAGGGGATGAACTTAATGCGAAAATTGTCGAGTCGCACAAATGCCTACCGCGCAGTTTTTCATTCGTGTCCCTCATTCGGATGAGAGAGCGTTCATAAAAGCGCTACACTCGAAAAGGTTACTCATATTCTATTTGCCAAAGGAAGGTTTTTCATGACCTAAAAATATACTGCCTACTTTGAGCGGTGCGTTTTCAATCTTGACACTAATTCTTGTACAAAATTTCAGCTTCCAAAACGGGATATATTTCATCGATCAAAGGTAACAGCCTTACAACACTTCTTATCTTGCACTCTATTTTCAATTTACACTTCCCAAAACTCTTCATCTCATATACTATGCCTCTGTTTCTTACTTCTCCTTACTAAGCTAACTTAACCTTAAATCAATCCTCAGAAAGCATGGGAATCTGAATTTTCAAAATCTTCTAACCTCTAATTAGCTCTTTCGTCCAAATATTTTCCTGCTCCGGAATTCTCTCAACGCCACCCTGTATTTCTCTACTATACAAACCATGTCTTCAGCTACGTTTAACTACTTCCCTTAGTTTCTCCATCCTTACCAAAATCCGCATCTAAAACTCCTCTAGTACATTCTAATCCTCTTTCGTGGTTATTAACCCTTCGGAATCGTACAATAACACTATATGTGTCTTCACTTAAGTTTGCTTAACACAAACATTCAGGACTTCCACCACACCTCCCGGGGGTAAAACTTAATTCACTGTAGCAATTCACCTGATATCTTTCACAAGTTTTCCATTACATTCATAAATACTATCCACATGTAATAATAATCTGAAAAAGTAGGTGGGCTAGCACAGACTAATCAAACAGTCTAATCAAATTATAGTACTAATAAATTTTATGAGCAGAGTAGAATACTTGAAAGCGCAAGCGTACTAAATCATAAAGAGATAGTTTATTTATGATGTTAGCATGGAATTATGTCAAGTATTAGCCGGTTATAAGCAGGAAATCAGCCAACGGGAACACGGAGTTTGACGGCTAAGATAGGGAAACAGTTTACCAACACTTGTATTGAGGCAGGAAGCATCAAGTCAAGGCCGACCATCCAAATACTCATCAATCATAACCAAAGGGGGGACTGTACATTATCCGAACTAACAAATTTACTGTTTAAACGTCCAAAATCAACGAGGAGACCCTATTATAAACATTGGACACGATGCTTCCATAAGGAGCCCATGAAGAGCCTCATTAGATAATTGCATCAGAGGAAAACCATTAACCCTGCAAGAAAATGCGTTGAAGACATGTCATTGAGGGCCTCCTATATGATAATAATCCGTGATTTTAACAATTTATTTTATGTCACTTCTTTGAAAGTTGACTCGCAACATGAACAGTGAACACTGCACTGTCAAGAAAAAATAAATGGAAATCTCCTTATTGAAACAAGCTGGAAGTTTTAATATTCCTCAACTTAGAAAACAGAATTATTTAGCCACCGTATTAAAAAAATAAATATTAATCGTTGTTTTATTCACTGAAACACTCACATTCTCCCGATAACTAAACGCTGGATGAGGCAAAATTAATAATACCTTTAGATATTTATGCATAGAAATTAATATTTTACCAGCGGATAGAACGGACGAAGCATAAATCATCGCATATTTCATTCAAAATGCTTGTATTCTTCCGACAACAGACGACTAACAATACCCGGATACCCCTACAATAAGCCACAAGCTAATGGCTGACGCTCATATTCACAGCGACCTGTCTCTTTAAGAGTGGCGATATCGTGCCGGAATCTACGTCAACCCGATCGCTCGGGGGACACACAAAGCTCCTCCTCTATTCTGGCACTATATCCACCGTCCCGAAACAAAATGGACACCGTTGACACGACGTGAGGACGAATATAAATGGCACAGGGCGGGCCTGCCGCTGCCTCCTGAGCCTCCAGTTTTAGCCCACCAAAACTCTCGCAAACCTGCACGATTCGTCGTTCGGGTCGCGGTGTTGTTGTAGGGGGAGTAGGCGGTATATCCGAAAACTGCCGCTCTCCACACAAACCATCGCTTTCTCTCTCCCTCTCTTAACACGCTCACACAGAGGATTTGATGATGAAGGGGGGCAGGTGGGGGTCCAGGGGAACAATCACCGGGCCCTGGTGTGGGGGGGGGGGGGCGTGGTGTTGGTGCCGGGGCATGTGCGGGTGCAACTATTAATCACGTGCGGTGCCAATCAAACGACGGCCTCCTCTCCCCGAAAGTTAAAGAGAAGCTTCGAGGCGGAACCCTATTATTCTCTCCCTTCCCCCGTCACACTCCTCTATCCCTTTACACCCTTCCCAGCATGCATCTCTCCTCTCCACTCTGCCGTAAGTGAGATGAGGGGGGGAAAAAACGTTATTTTTCACGAAAAATCTAAAAAAAGTATATAAAAAAACGTATTTAATCAGGGAAGAAAACGCGTGTCACATTTTTGTCTTCTAATATTACCAAAAATACGTTTGAAGATAAAACTGATGGTATCAGATCTAACTTGGTGAAAAAAATGGATATCCATATTGAAAGATTCAATAAGTACGTACGACTCTTTTTAGTACAGGAACATAATACAAGTCTAATTTAATAATAGCACCACTGCATGGTCAATAAGTACAAGTTTGCGTTTGTGTATCTACTCAATAGATTCATACCCTTGCTGTATTTTATTACATTGCTTAGCCAAAACTTAATTTTTTCTTATATTTGGACATGGGCGACACATTGAGCAGAATAAATACATTCTCTATCCAATTCTATTTAATTTTAAACTGGAATGAAAAGTTTTTTCGATTACCCCTTAAAAAAATGCTAAAAGCAAATATAAAGTAGTCCAGAACTATTGGAGATTATGAAGTTTCCACCAATTATGAGGAAATCGATACAATTTTCTTTCTGTAAACACTTTCATAAGCAATGTTACATTCGACGGTAAATTATTATTCATTGGAGATATATTTGATAGGAAAACAACCATGATAACAATTTTACAATGGATTAACGCCAACTTTTAACGGAAAAAATGTAAAATAACAAAGAGTAACTTTGTGGATATACATAAAATACTTAATTACAACGTAGGCTTCCCTGCAGTACTGCATCATCAGGTGGTGCACTGCAGCGAAACCGAGGTCGAAAATAAAACATTTTATGTGGATTCACAAATTTAATCTTGTTTGTTTAACATGAAGTAGTTCCACAAAGTTATGCTGGAAACTACTATGTTTTGTAAAAATTTAGTATTTCCACTCGAACAAAAAAATAAATAATTTATAAATTATTTCACTTTGTAAAATTCCATAAAAAGTTTTATTTATTCCGACCCAGGGTTTCGACTAGTATACAGTCATTATCAAGGTGTCAACGGTTCACCACGTTGTTCCGTTGTCACCTTGATAATGACTGTGTAATAGTCGAAATCCTGCGTCGGAAGAAATAAAACGTTTTGTGGAATTATACAAAGTGAAATCATTTCTAAATGATCGCAATATGATTCCACCATGTCAAGCCTGGAAATGCGATATATAAAAAAGTAATGGTTTTTCATTATGAATTTTGCATTGCAAAATGTTTTAACATTTAAAATGCTCCATAATTTTCAAGGTACCCATCTCTACTTCCCCAATTCATTTCATCTCCCTCTTCTTCTCCCTTAACCCACGCAATTGCCACTTTATCCCTTACCCGAGTTCCACTCCATCTCTTCACCTTCGTACCCTTTTGCTCTCAGTTCCCCTGAGGGATTAGAGTGACGGTGGTGTGGGAGGGTGAGAGGTCATCCATAAATAGCATAGAGACACGCAACGGACCCAATTTTTCCCGAAAAAACCAAGAACGGTGTCCCTACTTCACTACTTCATCCGTCCTCAAACATCATTCTCTCTCACTTTCCCCTCCATACAGGAAATCCAATCTACTTTATTGCGCAAAACATTTTACAGACCCCATCAAACCAAGGTATATTTGATCATACGTCCAATATTAAAGATTAACATTGCAAAACGAAAATTGTTATAGTGCTTTTCTCTCCACCCTGTATACTTCTCACCATCTGCCTCATCATCTCATCCCGCGTTTGCGAACGCGCTCTACATGATTAACTCTCTCAAGTTCAAACGGCATAAGGGGAGCAGATGCCTCTAGAAAATGCAAATATAATGATACCCCGACCATTCACCCAGTTTATGAAAAGCCCTACTAGGAGCAATTTTTATTCCTCCCAAGAATCTAGCTCAAGGGGTCCTTAGAACGCGCAAGACCTCCCACCACGTCAAGGTTGTAGTTGTAGTCTAAAAGGAGATAGGAGCCTAAGCCAGTACACATATTTTTTTTTTAATTTTTTACTACCAAGCATTTTTACTACCTTCTATTAAAAGAAATTGTGCAAGTAGATAGTGATCTGCGTCAGTACAAATGTAGAGGCTTTTTACTCCCTTCTATTTAACCTTCCTTTGTCGGTAGATTACCGTAAAAAAATGAGTGGCTGTCGCAGGATGGCCGACATAATTGGAACACCGAGTATGGATATGACTGGCAGTGGGGAGTACACAGTATTATGCATAAATAAACATAAATTATTAAATTAATGTTTCTGAAAATATAAATATGAAAATTATACTTATAAGTTAATGATAATTACATGAAATGCACTTAAAATATCCATATGAAATTACACTACATTCCTCTCGTGATAGTACTGTGACTGAATTCTAAGCACTTGCGTATACGTAACAACATGTCATAAATAGACACAAATAATTAAATTAATATTTCTGAAAAAATGAATGCGAAAATTATATTTATAGATTAATGATAATTACATAAAATACACATAGACTAAGAGTCAAAAGGTGTCGGGTAATGCACTCACAAAAAAATGTGTTGCTTCAAATATTGCGGTCTATTTTATTCTCTTTTGAACAACCCAATAATCCCCGTTGGTTGTTATGTGGCTTCTTGTTCAAAGTCGTTTTTTGCCATTATACATTTTAAATAAATAACAAAAAATCTACAACTCATCAATCATTCTACAACTACCAAAAAGACGTGCCGCCACAGACTTAAAATATTCATATGAAATTACACTATTACCCTCTTATAGTGATAGCATTTTGAATTAATTCGAAGCGCTTGTATACACGTAATCGTGCAACGACTATCCGTCCGGGAGTCGCGTGACGCTATGCTTTCGCGAGAATACCCCCAATCCATAAGAAGGGTTCCACTGAAAAAATAATATTTTAAATCTTAACCAGTAGATTACCCTTTTTATTAAAAATAATAATTTAAGCATGCCTTAACTGGTAGATTGCCCAAATAACAAGTCACTTTCCTACGTTTTAATGTGAGCCGGTCTCCAGTCCGTCACCGAACAAGGGGAGCGCAACCTATGAGAACAAGGGGAAGGCCGTTTTACACGGTACATTTGTTTATACAAACTCTTCCGTGAACTCTTGCATGAGGCAAAATGTATCGTGTAAAGCGGCAAATTGTATGAACGCTTGTACTAATGTCTCAATGCCTGCACGGGAAATAGAACCTGTTCTAATTTCGTTGAGACAAACGTACAATCTCACGTACAGACGTTTGTATGTACTAAATCTTTCATCGTGAAAAACGGCCTTAACAGAGAGAATCGTACGAAAATGAGAGTAGCTGTGCTCTATTAAGGAAACGGGATGAAATTTCGAATAAAAGTTAAGTCAGGGGAAGGTGGCCGTCGAGGTGGGAGGGGTGCGTCGGTCCCCTGTGCCGAGATAAATACCGGGAGCCGGTCTTTGCATTACTCCACCCTCCCCCCGGGCATTCGATTTACGTGTGCCCCGTCCCCCCCCTTGCCCCCATTAGGATTAAGGCCGGGATCTCTTCTGTGAGCAGTGGGAGAAAAAAAGCAAATGGAATCTTTTTTATTTTTACTTTTCCACCACGCCATCCTTCCGCTCGACGAATAGGTGAGGGCAAGATGAAAAAAAAGAAGTGTTCAATTCGCATCACAATGAAACTTTTCTTTACTCGCGAGTCTGGATTCTCTCCGTTGTAGTTAGAATCTCTCCTTTCGTCTCCCTCTCTCTCTCTCACCCCTACTTCGGAGATAAGGGATTACAGCCCTGACGGAACTTGCAAACGCTGCGGTCTGGAGTATTAGGAGAGTCAGGATCGCGCATAGAGCATGCGGGTGTCCGACCTGTGAGGTCAGACCGTGCCTCATCTCCGTTACCACGGAATTCTACAATACACTGCACAGACAATAGCCTCAACAGCCAAGTGCCACGTCACATGTTATGCGCCTAGATGCTGACGTGCTTTGAGCTGCAAATACTCATTGTCAGTGACAAATGTGGCGTTCTTAAAGAATCACGATGATCAAAAGGACAGAAAGAACCACTATTTATTTATTTATCGTATGGCTTTACACATCAGAATAAATTTGATTTTACATAGACAGCAAAATATATACAGCATGAAATTCAAAGATCAAAAGATCATTTCTTTACAAAGGGCCTAAAATTTTTAATAATTTACCTTGCACAATTAAACAGATAAAGAGTATAAATAAGTTTTGTAAAAAGGCTAAAGATTGTTTGTTACCTCATCATGATATAAATTTTCTTTTTTGATGTGTGTGAATAAATATATATATATATATATATTACTATTGCATTTTTCTATTTTGTCTAAAGAAAAAAGTTATATTTTTGGTCTGAAAGTTACATTTTAGTTTATTTGTCAGTTTCTGAGACGAACATGTAACAAAAACAAATTTTCTTGTATGCTCTATTTATCTATTTTTGTATCAAAATTTCTTCACAAGATATGTTTTTGCCACGTGTTATATTTAATGGTATATATTTATAATTTATTTAAAATTAAATTTTTGGTGTGACTAGCATTGCATTAAAATCAAGGATGGTAGCTTCCACACTGGTGTTTTTTACCACTGAAGCTACCTAAAGCTCCTTCATTGATGTTACAAAAGTTGTACATTTAAGAAATTTGGAGTAATAAATTTATTATTATTATACTATTAAATGTACATGAGATTCACATATACAATTATACAGAAATATCTAAATTAAAAATGTGATTTCTAACGGCTGGCGTCGATTGCGTCATCAGAAAATCGTAGAAATTCCAATCATGTGTCCTTGTCTCGCATTCTTCTATTATGTGCCGGATAGTATGCCTTTCTGCTCCGCAGTCACCTTTCGGAGATTTTTCCCACATTTATGAAGCGAGTCGGCAAACCTACCATGGTTAATGCGTATTCTATTGATCGCTGACCAAATTCCTCGTTGTTGATCAAAATCAGGCGGTTTTTCAGTTATGTATGGGAGGCTCTTCGCATCGCGGAGGGCATTTATCTTGCCAGTATTTTTTCTAGAAGTCTTGAAGCCGGAAGTCTGCTCTATGAAGTTTCTTGGCAGATTTTATTGTTTGATTTTTTGAGCGTAATCTGCTTCTATCCCATTTTGACACGTCATTGTGTAAGGGAAGCCAGGGGATTGTTAGCCAAGTATCTTATTACATTTTAGGAGAAGGGTACATTTTCGACGGAGGTCCGCAGGAGAAATAAGGCTCCAAACCGGCAGCCAGTCTATTGGGGGTAGTCCTGATCGAGTAGTAAAGAACCTCTAATAAAGCCCTATTGATAGTTAGGGAGAAAAGAAATTTATACGAAGACTAGCGGACCCGACAGACGTTGTCCTGCCCGAACGTTGGCTTGCCTGCTATTAGCGGGTTCAGCTAACATTTTTTCGAATTCGAATTTTTGATAAACTATAAGCTAAGTGACATTTGACATTGAGTTTGACATTTCAATTTTTTTGTTTCGTCATTGTGCGATTTGCTGTAACCCAAAGCAATATAAAAAAATGAGTGTGATTCTCGTTATCCTGCGCCGTTCAATTATTGTTCAATCATGTATTGATGCGTATGTCAAATAGCACAATTCAACATCAGCGCCACCTATGGTACACACACATAACTATAAATTATTCTCAGATGTCCAATTATTCATGAACTTCTCAAAAGGTTTTAACCGTCAATAATTCATGAACTTATGATTTTTTTTATTTAAAAAAATATTGGGGGTGGGGAAATTTTGGGGTTATATGTTCTGATATGCGAAAAATCTTAAAAAAGTAAAAATTTCGTAAAAAGAATTTCCTAGAACCTGATCGCAGCACCACCTAACGGGTTCAATTGTGAATCTAAACCATCCAGGGACTCACTCAAAACATTTTATCAAAATCGGTCGAGCCGTTTAGGAGGAGTTCAATGGCGTACACAAGTACAGAAGAATTATATATATTCTGATGTTAAACGCAGGGAGGTCGAGACAAATTTACTGCACATACTCTTACATGCGATTAACAGGGTATGGTACTGTGGATCTATCGTGGAAAATTTGTAACAGTATCGGATTTTAAGCAAGGAAGTTGGAAAAAGAAATAGAGGCAATAAGTCACTAGGGGACTAATTCTGATGCTTTCCCGATGTTCAACTTTTCCACCAAAACGTCATTAGTTTCCACCAAAACGTCATGACTTTCCGACACTACGTCATCATGTTCCACCTTCCACCATAGAATCGTTCACTACATCGGTCATCGTTCAATGACTGGTGGAAAGTCAAGCTTCCCTTCCACCCGTCATCCACTTGGTGGAACAGCGCTAGTGTCGTGGTGGAAACTTTCCGACGGAAGTAAGCGTGCGGAAGGTAGACATTGTTTTGTTCGCGTTTTCGAGGTAAGTTGGACATCGGAATAAGTTTGTGACGTTCGGCTCTCCAGAGGGGGTAATTGAGCCGTTCATTGAATGGATCAAGAGTCGTTCCATGAACGAATGGTGGAACTTTCCACCAGTCATTGACTGGTGGAAGATCAGAATCGGGCCTTAGATTCTTGAAGCCAATTCCGCATTTAAGTTGGCTCAGTTTAGGCCTTACTAAGGCATACGTTTCCAGTGGCCACATTTGATTTCGTCAAATTTTAGTTAAAATCCAGGCGCAATGCGATGCTTAGCGACTGGTAGGACACGCCTACTCAGCACAAAATCCTTCCCATTCACCTCCGAACTTCCACCTCCTTCGCCCATGAGCGTTCACGGTCATGCTTACTGTATGTCATTTTAACCTCCTTGGTTTTAAGCGAAGAAAATTTACGATTATTAGCAAATTTAGTACATAATGTTATCAAGTTTTAAGAAATATTCACCGGAAAATTGAAAAAACCTCTTTCTACTTCAAATCCTTTTTTACATTACTTCTGAAACAGAAATAGTTCATCTCTCACCCTAAGTGTTATGTAATTAAATTATAGTTATGGTCAGAAGAAGAGCCTGCAGCGGCACTCGGGTAACACTAAGAAATATTCATTTCTGAACAGAACTAGAAAAGAGGATGGAACAAATTACCTGGAGAACTTTTTGATCCATTACGAACAAGTTTAAGTGCATTTAATAAAACATAATGCTGCATTTTCTTAATAACTCACTTGGATCCAAAGACTAGCTTTCAGTAATGTTACTTTAATTTAAATGTAAGGTAATTTTAATATTTCTATGTAAGGTTCTCTAAATGATTTTAGGAGGGTAGCCAAAGTTGCGTCACCAGACCCTGTCTACATACACATTACAAGCTGAAAAAGAAATAAAAAAACACCGTGAAGGCACGTTCTGAGGATACGATCATTTGTTCAATATGATCCGACCATAAGGTCTTCCCTGCAGATTGTGCGCGCCTGGTTCGGCGCTAAAGGACTAAACCTTGTACGGACGAAAAGAGGTGCTGGCTGGGTGGTTTGAAGGGGGTTAGGGTTCAGGGGGTGGGATCTCAATTCCGGCCAAATAAGGAGGAGGCACTTCGCCGACCTCCACCACTTGCTCTTCTTATATACACATATATATTCCTCCTTCACAATGCGCGTCGTCTCTCCAGACCTCCCCTAATCTACATCGCGCCCACCTACCCAACCCTATCCCACCCCCTTCCATCTCCCAAGCATATCCTCTCCCTTATCAGCCTAGTCTCTGGCTCCTCCTCTTCTCCCTCTCAACCACCCCTTCCGCCCCCACCCACCCAGCACCCTTGCTTATCCCACAGCGTCATCCCCGCTTTCGCCTCCACCCCCCATACGCCCCCACCCCATACGCCCCTCCACCCTCCATCCTATTCATGTGTGCGCGCTTCTCTTCCGTTTATCTCGCCACTCGTTCTCTCGCACCGAGACACGGCATCTCATCCACTCTCCCCCGCGGAGCTGTCGGATGTGCCGGTACATACAACCCACTGGGTGCCACGCCGGGTGGAAAATGAAGTCCCGCATCGCATAGGACTGGGAGAAATTTCCACCCGGGTTAACTAAAACGCGAGATTCTCTTTAAAAAAAATTCAGATATTGTGAGAGAATCCCAGCCGAAGAACGAATTTTTTTTGCAAAAAAAAACAAAATTTTGCAAAAACTACGGAAACACATTGAATAAAGAGGGCGCACTGGCTGTCCGTTCATTGCACTGCTTATGATACCAGAGAACCACGCTGGAGACGGTATTATTCGTGACTTTTGCATGGTGGAGCCCCTTGGCCGCGTGTAATATACCATTAAAATCACTTTCCGGGCATAGGAATTATGGTGGTGAAGCTAATATAAAAATTTCGCTCAACTATGCAGCACCGAAAATCGAATAGGAAGGGAAGAAAGTTTGTTTCCCGTATTCCTATCACGAAGGCTGGCGAAGAGCTTCACATGGACCATAGCATTTTATCGTGCAGAAACGTAGGACTCCGAGAAAAGAGGACGAGTATAGGCTATGGGCGTTTGATATGTGGATGCGGAGGATGACGGAGAAAGTGCAATGGCATAGTATGCAGGAAAGTATGCAGGCCATCGTCTGGTTTTTCAATGGATGAAGGAAACAATACCTTTCATGTTCCGCGGGAGGATCGACACGGATACCCAATGACACATCTCATGGAAGAAACTCACCTGGAAAAGAACAAAAAAGACTGTTAAAAGAGAAACCATCAATACAACTTAACACTACACATTTATCTTAGGAAAGAGGATTAGAATAGGAAGCCGGCGTTTGAGATGTGGGTGTGGAGGATAATGGATAAAGGTGTAGTGGATGGAAATTAAGACAAACGAGGAAGTGCTCGGCATGCTGGGTGAGGAGAGGAATTTTCTGGATGAGAGATTAGGAGGAGACGAAGAAGGTTGGAACAGGTAATGAGAGACGAAGGGATGCTGAAGATCGTGATAGAGGGGAGGATGTTAGGTAAGCGATTGTATGGGGGAAGAGAGAAATGGCTTGGACCATATTTCGTATATGTAGACGTATTCTCAACGTACACGATCGTATGAGCACACACAAGCAATTTCCAACAATGGTAGCCAGATTTGTAACTTTGAATACTGAAAATGGGTGCAATACAATCCCAACAACTCCAATTCTCCCACCACGTATCATTATTTCAATCAGTTTAAACACTTTCTCATCGCATGCTTTTTTACTTCGCCTACTTCATTTATGTCTAAGAAATGGGTGACTCAATCGGATAGCTCAGGGGGAGTAGGTGACTGAACGTTTGGGATGTTCAAGGTAATGATCAGAAAATAGCGTATTTTATTATATGCCAAACGCCTTATTGTACCTATAACGGCCTTATTGTTCCTGTAACGTGCTGCCACCGAGGTTTTTGAAAGCTGCTACATTTTTTATTTATTATTGACTTTACCCTTCACTTTCTGGCAACTTGGTAAACGGCGCTTGGTCACCTGTGGCACTAAGCCATCTAAATTACTGGGAGAGATTCATAGAAATAAAATCGATGTAAAGCTTCAGTTTAGGAGAGTTTCACAATACGAGGTAGTCTTCCGCTAATGGATGGATACAATAGCAAGGGCAACTGCTCATCTAATTCCTGTAATAAAAGCAACTGGACCGTCATCTCCGCACATTGAAAAGATTACATCTTACGCACCTATGTTAATTCAGCACGGTTCGTGATGCGAGAAATACTCCCTATGTTTACCGTTAGTCGCATGCCCCTGCATAACTCACGCATCCCTATGCATTTATATATTTGGCAAATTATTAATGCTTATAGTTTTGATAACATTGGTAGCATGCCTGCAGCGTAGTACACAAATTTAATCTCATGTACACGTATTTTCAGGTTTTTGCTAATGCATTAACAGTTGTAGTTCCATTAACTTAAGTAGGTTATTAACATATATTGTAGTGTATCTTGGAAGAAAACTCACACCCTTACACACTCCCTTAGGGTGGTTTGTGGAGTATTGTGTAGAAATAGTCTTTATTAAAGTAAGTTCGCGTGAAAGAGGACGCGGTAGAAGACATGGATCTTTTGAGCATCGTGCTCAGGCTAAGTGGTCTCTCTATTCTAGTCTGGAACTGCTTCCACCTCCACACAACAGCTTCGGTTTCGCAGTCAGCTACCGGATAACAAAGGAGAAGAGGCCCCGGAGTGAGGATTTGCGACGCATTCACACGGACGGAGAAGTGTCTTGCCTCTTCGAACTCCGCGATAAGAGAAAGCCTTCCAAAACCTCACGCATCTACTCCTTCCCCAGGATCTCCTTCTCCTTGCCCACAACAACCACGGGGAGGGGATACATTTGCACAACTTCCCTCTCGCCTACCTCACCCCTTCCGACTTCCCCACCCGCCCAAATACACCCCCTCAGCGTTGCCAAACTAGCGAATTTTACAATCTTTGGCGGAAAAATAAAAATGTTAGCGCCTAATGACAATTCCAACTACTATAAAAATGTTTATTTGACGGATAAAACTATGCCATTTCTTAAGTGGAACATTTCTTGAAAAGCCTAGCATCACGCGACACCCAACTCCCGGTCAGGTAAAGAAGACGGAGAGAGCGATTGAGGAGACGAGATAACACCTGCGCTATTCTGACGTAGGGCGCTATTCTGACGCACGGCGTTATTTAGGCGTTATGTAACGGCCCCATGATTATACTTAAACAGCGACCCTAGAGGTATGGATAGCACCAACAATGACGTCAGCCTTCGGGTTTGGTTATCCAAAATAGCGACCTCTCCCATTGCATTTCTTGCTGACGGATCAGCAGCGTCTTTTGTTTTTCTTTCGAGATACTTCGGAAATGACACGGCGGGGTATGTGGGTTTAACGGATTAAAATTTGAAAACGAGCTTTGTTTAAGTGAAAGAAGAGCATTCCACTTGGAAAGGATAATAATGGCATGAATTATTTTACTGAAAAGAAGAGCTTGTTTTTATTATTTTATGACGAGTATCCCAATAATGTAGTTTCTTTGAAATTGATCTCGTTGATACTTGTAAATATAATGGTTCTCTACTTCGAACCGATAGCTACATTAAAATCGGTGATTCTTATATTTGCAACCGCGGGTATATTAGCGAGGGATATTTTCGGATTTAAAAAAAACAGCAATGGTTGTCTTATGGTGCTTTTATAGTTATCTAGCTTCTATGATGGTATCCACGATAGGTTTCATGAGATTCTCGAGACAGACCTTTTTAGTCAGTCATAACAGTCCAAAATAACAACAATATATCATCCCTTGCGTTCCCAGAAGATCACAGCAATTACGTACATGTCCTTCTAATCAATAATCATACTACAATGGGATAAAAATTATATATTCATAAGGATTGAAATAGATTTGACTCCACGGGATTTCATGCGTAACTTCTTGAATAAACCGCTTCCAAGCAAAAGCCAAATGAGCTATTAACATTTCTGAATTCCCCAGCCTACTTTTCCAATGCATTCCTTTATTGAAGTTCTCTCCTGATTCCTACAACCACAAGATAAAATTTCGACTTATTTCAGATTCATAATATGCATAACTTATTTGCTGAAGTTTCCGTTCAAAAAATATATCAATAGATTTATTTATGAATATATTAATTTGTTTCTAGTAGTTGCCCATTATATGAGACTCTCAAAAGCATACAACAATAATATGTCACTTGACTTTTATTATGCAGTACATTAAGTACTCACATTTCCATTGATTTGTACCACGAAGAATATTCTACGCGATTTGTTTACAGACACGGCGAGACAACACTTAGGTGAGCATTTTGCAACACTTTTGTTTTTTAATATAGCATTTCCATTTGGCAACATAGCTAGTGACTAACTACTTTTCAGCTCGCGACAAACTAACGACTTCTTACTTGAAGTCGGCCACAGAATCCGGCTTTAGAGTCGGTAGCACTGCACCCCATCCTCGTTTTGCATCCTTCCCTCGCTAATTACTTTTTATAATTTTTGCGGAGATGCGCTTCAAGGTGACAACGTCTCCCCCTCTCCTCTTCCAAGCCAACCCATCTCTTTCTCCTTCCTCAATTTCAAAATAAAGTTCCCGAGCGCGCGTTTCCCTCCAACATTTTTCTCAAACCGTGCCGTCTTTTCCCTTTGTCACTTCACCGTCCCATTTCTTTCTCTCTCCCTCTCTCATCCTTGTTCTGTCTCTTCCAATCTCCCTCTCTTTGGGTTCTCCTCTCCTTTTCTCCCGACCTGTTTCATTTTCTCCTTTCCATTCCACGGCTCTCTCTGCATCTGCCTTTGTCTCTCTCACTCTCTGTTTGTCAAAGTTCGCCGCTTCCCTTAGTCGGTTCGACCAAACCTGTTCCCTCGTCCAAAAAACAGTCGAATTCATTCCGTGGGTTGGCTCACAGAATGTCATGATTTTTAACTCCTTCCTCTTTCCCGCCCCTGCGACACGGTGATTCCCCGTTCACTTGAAATCGAGATACGAATACATACAGCAAATTATTCCTAATTCGGTCCCGCTCTTATTGTTTGTTGCCTTATCTAGTTTCAGTTTCTCCAGATAGCGGATCTTACAAATTACCTGAGAATCGTAAAACAGGATAATGCTACGGTGATCGAAATTCTCTTTCACATACATCGTATTCACACTTAAAATAAATAAAAACACCTAAATTCCGTTAGAAAGATCAATAGACGACTTTATGGGACGCGATTAAAAGTAAGCAAGCCTTCCTCCATCTGACTCCCCGTCAAAGTCACATTTATATGTATCGACAGAATATTAATTTTACAAGAATGCTACATCATTTTAGTGATAATAAAATGGCAAAAAATTACAACATTATAAATTCACTTGGTTTTCGCCCCGGTATAACTATATTGCTTTAAGCTCAGCTTTGGGGATAGCCACTAAGCAAAACCACAACGAATATATTTACAAAATTAATCAACAAGTAAGACCTGTTTCGCCACATCTGTGACATCATCAGGCAATGACGTCGCCTGTGCAACGAAACCGGTCCTACATTAAATTAATCATTTGAAGAAATGATAGCTAATTTCTTCAGTGATCTGAAATGGAATTTGATAGTAGTTTCGGATTAACCAATTACTCCTTTACCCGGCGATAATTTGGGCTGCTATGTAGCTTGATTCTATGGAGTCTACTGTTGAAGTCAGGAAAATGGACTCCAGAACGGACAGGTTTCATAATGTCATTTTTCCCGAGAACAATAAGAAACCATAATAGCCCTCACTAAGACTTCACAATCAGGTTTGTCGGTAGCTAATGTAGCTAATTATTTTATTTTCCCTCCAATGATTGTTCCATAATATACTAGGCAAGAATAGCATGTAGTTGCATCCTCTGTGCATATGTAGTTGCAATTTACATCTACACTAATAGTTTCCATAACATTAGTATCATATTGATTAGTGCCTGTTCATGACAATGCCACCTCCGGTGACAGGTATTTTCAGGTTTTCGTTAATGCATAAATAATCGCAGTTTCATTAACTTTTGTAGGATATAGTGAAGTGAATGTCGGTGAAAAATCACCCGCTGTCACATACCCTTGAGGTGGATAGCAGGGCATTATGTAGATGTACTGTAATGACATTGCTTGCGATTCCTTTGGATTTAAAGGTACGCTGCTGGTAACGAAGCTAGCTTCAAAGTGAGATGATGATCATTAACAAATCTTAGTGCGAATTTTTTGTCGAGAAATAAGTCATGGGCTGATGATTTTTTTTATGCAAAAGGCGAGACAAAGTCGCATCTCTCGACTCTCATTTCTAAACGGAACGCTGTGCATCACTGTCTGACAGCGAAATTCATAAATTTCAGTCGACGCGCGTCTTTGAGCGGGGGAAAAGAAGAACCTGATAGTCTCAGTTCCACTCTATATAAATCTGATCTTTTGTTCGCCTGCCTCCTTCCTTGATATCTTCTTCTCTTTCTCTGGCTGCGCATAAGCCAACTGTAGGGTTAGGTACTCCCACTCCCCGCTTCGTGTGGGCCTTTTCTTCGTTATTTTCGCTATCATTGCAATCGTTTGGATGACGGATGGTTGAGTTAAATTAATGAAAGAAGGTGCTCCAGCAGGTAAAAATTCTTTCTTTTTCATCGCGTGCCCCACATCATTTCTCGCATTGTCATTGTTTATTTTAATTCCCTCCTTTCCCCCTTAACCCTTTTGTTCCAAAGGGTTCGATATATTTATTTTTTGTAGCTTCTGTGCCGCAGACGTATCTTAGCCCGTTGAATAGCGTGGTATACACTACGGGACGACCCTAACTATAAACATATGCAGCGAAAAAATATGTAAAATCGCGTTAAGATTTATTTGTGTCACAATCCTACTGCAACAACTAGGATGGGAATGAATCTCAAACCGTTGGTTAAAATTCGACTAGTTTCCCAGCCGATCCATCGAAACATGTCAAAATATCTTATCTACATCCAAATACGTCGTAAACATTTTGTGAGTCCCAAAATCTCCAACTTCGACAACGATTACTTAATGAGCATAAAATTAGAGAAATAGAATGCAGACAAAAATGCTTTTAAGTTCACAGTTATTTCCGTAGACAATTAAAGACCATTATAGATTCTATAACTACTTAATAATCAGGTGTTTTGAAAAGTTGCGTTATTAACTAGTTAATTTGTAACTAGTTTCTCTCATCCCTTCCTTGAAGAAGGCCCGATCTGTACTGGCCAAAAATTCGGAAATGCTATCCTAGTGAGTGTCCTTTTTTGTTCCTTTTCACTGGGTCGAACCAAGAGGCTTTATATATTTAGCTAGATAATTTTCTTCATGACTCTATTTCATTAGCGTGCTAAGTAGGACTAACAGCACGTCTACATGCTTGCTCTCTAACTCTTATATCTCCTAAAAATATGAAACCATTCGTTTTTCTTAGTATAATAAAACTGCAGAATCGATGAGTATATTTTTACTGTTACATAATATAAAATCTCCGTTATCGTATGCGCTCGCATTATGCATGTAAACACTCCTAACTCCCAAAACCTCTGTAACATTTACTGTAGGGCACGCTCGGAATGAAAATTCACCCCCTGGCTCACACCCCTGAGGTGGATTGCAGGGTATTATGTGGATGTAGATGAAGGAAAGAGAGAGAGACATTGGGATCTCAAGCCTCGTCCGAAGCAAGTCATTTGTCTGCCAACCCGTCCCTTCCCTTATATCCTCCCTTTCTCTCTCGGCTACCCCCTCACCCTTACCCACCTTTTACCCATCCCAACTACCCTCCTTTCACCCTCCCGCCCACCACCTCACCTCACCCTCTGAACAGTATCCACTCCCTCCATCATCACGCACCCCCATTGTCTTCCCACCCTTTCTCTAACCCCACCCCCGCACCCTCTCCTCCTCACCGCAACTCCCCCACACCCACCCAACCCCCTCTCGCAGGGGGAGAGAGAATGGCAACAAAAGAGCGTCGCACACTACTGAGCCCGCCACCCTTCTTCTGTCCTCCAACCAGCCTCCATCTCCTGTCCCTACCTCTCTATGAAAAAAAAATAACACCCCTCCTTCCTACCTCCACTCCTCCCTCCTTGTTCCTCCGCCACCACCTTTCCCCTATCACGTCACACAACCAACCCTTCCACCATTCCCCCTCTCCCTCTTCGTCTCAAACAAAAACACTCGGTTTTCTTCCAGTTTGAAGAGAGAAAGAGGAGGCAGAGGGAGAAGGAGAGAGAGAGGAAAAAAAGTGCGGAAATTATTCCATGAAGATATGGAGAGAGACGAGGTGGAGTGAGAAGAGGTGGAGGTGAAGAAAGGGAGGGTGAGATTGGTTGGTTGGTCAGGGAAGGGTTATAAGTTGGGGAATGAGGAAGGGTGAAGTGACACCCAGCGTCGACATTAGCACACTCTCGACTTAAAGTCTCCATGGGGTTCAGAGTTTGATGTCCAAACCGACGGACGAAATGCAACACTTGAAGTGCGAAATCTTGTTGAAGATGAGGAAGAACTGGTTGGTTGGTTACTCGGGGAAGCGACCGACAACTTAGATCACTTGCACCATTTAGGATTGGTGGGTAGGTTGGTAAGGGAAATATTCAAAAGATTATGAAATTCAGTTTTATCCAAAGATTATGGTTTTATAGAGAAATGGTCAGGAAAAAAAACCAGTTACTCTTTGCCAACGTTTCGGAATATAACGCATCCCTCATCAAGGCTTAAAACAATGCGTGAAGGTCAGCAACTACATCAAGATCTTTAAGAACCAAGAGGTTCACAGTTCGACGACTCATCCCAAAAGTCTCTCCACGTAGCACCTATGCAGAGATCACGAGTTCCAAGAAAAATTTCGCAACTTATGGAGTATACTCGAACCCCGGCCCTCGCTTTTGGAAGCCAGGACTCTAGCTACCAACACAATCCCCAGGGTGATTAGTAGTAATCGCCAAAGAGGGTGAAATTCGCCACGAAAAAATCATTCGCAATGTTTGTAAAATTGACTAGTAGTAGAGTGCGTCCAAGAAAATAGCGCAGTTGACAGAAGGAAATGCAGCTAATTTCTAACCACGTCCAATGCGGTTTGGGAGAATAAATCACGTGACCGAAGAATCCATGATAATGGCCTTTGTTTAAAGCACACTATCGTTAAAAAATTCTTTACTTTTTATTTCTTTCTACGCCAAATCAGTATTTTTCAACTACGCTATTATCTTGAATGGACTAAAGTTGCATTGGCTGAAACTCAGTTCTTCTCCCCATATCCATCAACTAAATGTTCACTCTACACGTTCACAAGTTTAAGACTTCCAAAAACGTTTTACGATAAACACTAGATTTTCAAAGACAACCTTTTTATAAGCGGGTGATTCTTACACTTTCAATTGTATTGCAATCGCCACATTTTATAAACATTTCAAAAAGACGAATTGCTTTAATAAAATGGTGCATACACCGTTATGTAGGAACTCCCGAGAGTCAAAGTAACACCCATCGTCCAGTGTCACCTGTATCACTTTACTCCGGTAAGAAACGACAAAAAGAAAAGTAGCTTAAATGTTCGGCGGCTAGGTCGCAGCACCATACTTTCGAACACTTGTATTCCTTTTCCTGTAGCTACCTGACGGTACCCGACGGTTCCAACTTAGAACATATGCACTTACATCGTTTTTCGTGCTTATGTTACTTGTATTACTTTGACTCTCAAACCCTCAATTATAACCATATACTGATTTTATTGGTTAATGCTGGAGAACAAAATACCACATTTTCCAAATTTAAAGCCCATTTCATACGATATTCGATCGAGCACAAGACCGAGCATGTTAGCCAGTACTCATTACTAAGGTGGTTGGAGCGATTTTAATTTACATATTTTAGCTGGAGTATCATAAATTCGGGACATTTTCACCGGTACGATTTTTTTTAACAGAACAGTACCAACTAGAGCATATGCACTTATATAGTTTTTCGTGTTCATGTTACTTGTATTACTTTGACTCTCAGGCCCTCATATATCTCCGTAGAGGGTGTTAATGGGAGCTTAAAAATACCGGATTCCTTGAAGACATTCGAAAGGGTGGCAACAGAAGGACAGTTGGGAGGAAAGGGAAGAGAGAGATGGAGAAAGAGGGAGAGAGAGAGAAACAGGACGGAAATGGGAGGCAGGAGGGAATGGGAGATGAAGGTGGTTTAAGGGGTCGACAAGGTGCTGGCTGGATGGACGTGCGCAGAAGGGTTGAATAGAAACGATGGCCCTTCTCTCCATCTCGTCCCTCTCTCTGGGGTGAGATTTGCAACCATTTCAGAGGAGGAGGGAAAAGGGAAACCCTCCTTCTCAATTCCCGCCCATTCCCCGGTGAAGAAAGAGGGAGGGAGAAACCAGATAGGCAGATGTGACAGAAAGGGGACAGAGTCAAGGCGGAGGTGGCGAGCAGAGGAGGAGAGGAGAGACGTGATCAAAAGCCGAGAGAGAGAGAGGACGGGAGGACAGACACACACAAACACACACACTTGTGTGATGGGCGGTCTCTTTCCGACTGACGCACAAAAGCCGGTGGCGCGGAGATAAAGGCACGTTATAATTACACGGACGTCAGTTGTGGAGCGGGTATGGCAACTTCATTCATTCAATCGTCCATTCTGTTCGAAACCGCCCTCGGAGCTTAACTTATCGTCACCTATCATTTGTAAGCGTAGCCTTAATTGGTCCCGTTCCGAACTCCATCCGAAATTTAAGGCACCGTCCACGCCATTCCAAACGCGAAGACGTCTCTCACAAGAAATACTGAGTTAAAATTATGCGAGAGGCTGCATGAGCCAGAGGTCTTTTTAAAATGACATATAACAAACAATAAATACGGAGAATAGTTAAGAGAACAGTTTGCTAAAATGCCGCAACTTTATCAGGTTTCTCTGGCGTACCTTTATGGAGTTTACTAATCATGTCGCTAGGAGAAAAATAACTGTTATATTCCACATAAAAATTTACTGAACACACGATCTAGGTTTCTGCATTGGACGTTCATTATTAGGTAGATTTTTTCCAGAGGACATGAGTATATTTATCCATCAGGATGGGGGAGGGGAAGACGGAGTTCCTGAGGGTGCTAGTGTTGAGCCTTTTGTGCGGAAAAAAGTAAGGTGAAGAAGGGTAGATAACCGTCAGGATGGGGTGGAGTGGAGAGATAGCAGCAATTTTAATTTTAGCCATCATTTCAACCGAAAAAAGCGCAAGGATAATAAAAAATTCAACGGTAAAGTCACAGAGACATTTTGATGTAGGTGTGCACTAAAGGGAGACAATTCGCCGGGAAAAAATCGTTCAACTTCACCAGGACCAAATTTTTTTTCTAAGGCCAATTCTATCTCTTCGGTGTCTATTTTTTCCCACGTGGATGAGGCAGCGTATTTGAATATTTGTCTAGGGATTTGGAAATTGTTTTGATCAGTATTTAAACCACTGTGTCGGTGTTGATTAGTTCATGATATCGGAGGATGATGATCCGCTAGGTTCCTGTCAACGATCTGCATCTTCTCATCCACTCCACACAAATGCATCCAAGAAATACTGTCTATTTCGTCATTTTTTTCTATTTTGTCACAACAAGTTCTACGAACAGCGATATTCTTCATCATATCCTTTTCAGTTCACGTCCAAGATTCAACTTATATCAGACTCTAACAAGGATTTCTTACGACATGATGTGTATCCAATCATTCCGAAAGTATGAAATGGTAAACCATCAGGATGCTATCACTATAAGGCGAAATCGAGATGTCAGAATCGAAAGACACATCATACAGAAAAAACACAACGGACATACCGAATGCGTATCCAAGATAGCCAGGTAGCTCTGGCGGAGTTCCCTTTGTTTGATTCTCAAGTCACTTTGGCCTAAGTAGAAATTGCCACGATAAAAAATCAAGCTGGATCAGGAATCGAACCACGTCTTGTTAGGCCAATTCGAAAACCAACACGCCACACAGGCTTCCTGATTCTCACTTTGGAGGTCCTTGACGGACCAAAAGGTCATATCATCTAATTCCCTTAATTCCTCAAAATTTTCTACGAAAATTTAGAATCTTGGGTTGCGTGGTGGTCTGCTCATTGACCCGGCAACCCAAACGTCCGTGGTTCCTTTCCCGGTTCGCATTATATTTTTTTCTTGTACATATTTCGACGTTGTTTATCCCGATATTTTCAACAATGATAAAGTTCTTCCTGTACTTTGACCTGCTTTTCCACTGCGCCACCTAATAAATATTTCATCCCTGGAGACATCCAGGCCTTGTAAAAGGCCTGGATATCTCTAATTGTCATATCCCTTGTGTTCTAGAAAGGAGAGGTTCTCAGGTAGTGATTTCGAGTCCCAGCAGTTGCAGGGCTTTCACACAGTACACTGGATTTACACGCATCCAATACAAAATCACAGCTTTGTGAACAACACCATGCAAAACAAATTTTGAAAATCGTTCCAAAAATACTCAAATCACGCCGGTCACAAAAATATTGTTTGACAGTGCGAGCATGCACAATGACGACGATTGGAGTATACAAAACAGTTCAGGGTTGGACTACGAGGGCTAAAAATTGTACTCTGGGCCCTGAGGATACGAAAAAAACGACTGGAAAGGAGAGATAAGAGGCGCAGAGTGGAAAATACTCGCGGGGAACGATGTGATGGATCGCTGGGACGAAATTAGGCCCAGAAGAAGAGTCTGACCGTTGGGCATTTAGGAGATAAAAACGGGCGCGGAGAGGTCGAGGAGGGTGGGTGAGGATAATGTGTGACGGAGACAGAATAGGGAATAGAGATAGGGGCAGTTGTAGGGCAGGAAGAGAAACGACCCAAGGGAACAAAGGGAGACTAAAAAAAATTAAAACAGGACTATTGTTCGACCGAAACAGAGGTCGTGGCGCCCCAATCTTTTGCGTCGGGTGTGTGTATATGTAACCTTACCAATCGTTGAAGTCCAGAGCAGGAGCATCCTGAGGGGTTGATGCGAAAATGAGAACTCACCGTTGGAACACGGGGATAATACAGGAAAGAAGAAAAACAAACGCATCGAAAAAAATAAGAGATGAGTTTCTTTTTTTTTACAAAAGAGTAGGACGCTGGGAGATACTGGATAAATAAAGAAAAATACTTTTTCTCAATGGGCTATACACATACACGTGCAAGCAAAGACCTCTGGGTCTCGTTTTTGCATTAACCCTCGCAGAAAGAAGGAAGAAAGCCAAGAGAGAAGAAAATGAAAAGAAAGAATTCGCGAGCAGAAAAACGGAACGCGGACTAAAAGAGAATAGTTAAGCGGAATGGAAAAGTAACGAGGGACGCTTAGATAGAAACATCAAGACCCTCCTTTCGAGCGAAACTGCGACGGCTGATCTCGTCGTTAGGAGAGAGAGGGAGAGAGAGCAGAGATTTTTCAAAGAAGAAAAAAAAGGAAAGGGTCGATCCCCAAACCTATTCCTCCATAATAAAATGCAAAAAAAGAAAACATCGCCGGGAAGATAAAATAATAAAAAAGGCAAATCGAAAGGGTGGGTACTCATTGGAACGTAGAACGCATGAGCGGATTTGAGAGAGAGAGAGGGACTAAAGGGAAAAAAACTCCTCCGTCCCAGAATTTATTAACAGCAGAAAAAATTATCATTTCGTCGTTTTGTGGTTTCGATTTTTTTCAACAAAATATTCAATCAAATGTACACTTATTCTTATCTTTAGTGTTGTTGCACATCATAAATATCACTCTCTCCGCGGGAATCAAATAAGCCAGATTACAGGTACCCCAATGCATTTATCTAGAAGCAAGATACATTAATACTCACAGTTTCTATAACATTGGTACCTTATTATGTAGTTCATGCTGGTGGAATTTCACTTCTTGCGACAGGCATTTGCAAGTTTTGTCTAATGCATTAACAGTCGCAGTTTTATTCTCTTTGGAGTGTTTCTAATGTTGGTGAAAACTAACCCCTTGAAATACACCCTTGATGTGGATAGCAGGGCATTATATAGACGCACTGTAATTACATTGTTTGCGATTCCTCTGGATTTAAAGATGCGCTAATGGTAACGAAGTCGGCTTCATCGTGGAATTATGATAATTCACACATCTTACACTAGTACGAGTGATTTTTCGAGAAACGAGTCATGAAATAATAATCATTCAAAATTTACTAATCCATTTTCTATGACAGATGCTTGCAGGCTCTTTTCAAATACATTTATAGTCGTCGTTTGATTCAAATCGGTAGGATACAGTTTAGTGCATGCTGGTGAAAACTCACGCCTTGCCATACACCCTTTCGGTGGGTTGGAGGGTATTATGTAGATGTAGAGTGCATGGAGATAAAAGTGATTCTATCTTCTTTTCTACAGCCGTGAGCGCATATTTCTTCGCGCAATTCATTTCTTCCACTCATCATACCTCCTTTCATCTACAGCAGAACCCCATTTCGTCCCCGTTTACCGAACAGCCTCCCCTCTACCACAGCCTTACACATCACATTGCCCCTCATTACCGGTCCCATCCACTTCCTCATCTTTATTTCCGCAAGTTATTCCCTTTCCTCACCCGCCCCACTTACCACTTCCTCGCTTGTCTTCCTTTTCTTCCATTGCACCCTCTCAATGCTTTTCTAACGATATACCCCTCCAACATATTTTCACTCCATCTCTCTCTCCGTACGCCGTTAAACGCTAAGCTTCATTTTAAACTATTTAACAGTCTTTCCTTTACATCCAGGGTGTGGTACCCCTCATTAGAGATCTCTGCGATGAGATGATTTCCTTTTTTATTAAACACTTTCCACATAGTTCCATACTATACCAATACTATATCAATTTCCTACTATATATTATGCACACAATTAATTTACTCCAGTTCTTTATATCCCACTCCCATGATTATAATCACATTAAACGCTCGAAAAAAGTTCCAATTAATTCAATTTATTCACGATAAATCTTTATTCTGTATTTCTCACATCTTTCTTTGGTTTCCTTTCAGGTTAACTTCCATCCTTCACATACGAGTACATTTATAAGGATGTAAAATATTCTCTAGATCAAATCCAGCGTGGATGAATTCGGTTTACGACCACCAAATTTTGTGATTAACTCGGCCTTTATCGATTTAAAAGAAATCTTTTAGTCCCGGTTTCATAATGCCAGTTTAACGTTAACTGCAAGATGGCGTAGCCTTTTCGTTAACATGAAGTGAACTAAGAATTTGTGTTTTAATAGTATATTACATCATGCTGCTCTTTAGGTGACGAGAGCGCTTTCGGTGGGAAAATGCGTCTAGATATAAAATTGAGCAAGATATTATAAAACTGGGCCTTTTTGGGGTTTTCCATTGGTATATATATATTCATTACGTAGATATCAACGACTTTCTAATGTGACTCATGGTGACTCTACGCCTGCTGTTTTCTTTATGTACATAAATATTTTACCGTAAAATATTACTACGACTCTAGTTTCTCCCGCCTCGGATGAACCCATGGATCAACGAGTGCGTCGCCGAGAAAGGGATGAGAGACAGACGGGGTAAAAGAACTGGGATAACAAAAGTCACCGAAGAGACGAGGAACCGGGGGAAAAAAATAATCGAAAAAAACAGCCATGTTTCTTCTTTTTTAATGTTCGGGCGAAATTGAGACCACCCCGGGGGGCATCAACCTACAATCACCCCATCGAGGAAAAGAAGAGGAGGAAGAAGGAGAGGGCGACGCGAAACGAGAAAAAAAGAATACCTACTACTACTACTTCAGGCAGAGAGAGAGCAGAGAGAGAACGAATGAAGGGAGAAATATGGCGCGGTGTGAAACGTAACGGATGGTCGGGGTAAAAAACATAAAGGAAGGAATTCGTGGAAAAAAGAGAAGATTGGATAGTATGAGAGAGAATGGAGAGAGAAGAAGAAAAAGAGAAATAAGAAGAAGAAAATGTATTTATTGCTCTATCCTTAAAATAATTAAATATATTACTGTAAAATATTGCTACGACTCTACATTTCACATGCCTTAGAACACATGAATCAACCAGTGCGTCGTAGAGAAAGGGGTGAGACAGAGTAAAAAAAAACAATTTACAGTAATAAATAAAATCATGGAATAAGACTAACACTTAACTCGCTGAGATTCAATACAGCAGAAAAAACATTATTATAAGTTCCATCATCGTAACAATCGCCATCATACTAATATACATAAATGAGATGGTTTCTGTGTGTATTTCTGTTACTCAATCACGCGAAAACCCCAAAACCGAATGAGCTGATATTATGCATGAACATAGCTAATATACCTCGTTCAAACATAGGTCTGTTGCAGTTTTTAATATTTTCACCATTTCAAGATAACGGTCATTTTTGAGACATTTTAAAGTCATCGATTGGAAACATTGGGGAGAAGGGCATATTTCAGTTTTGTAAATATTTATATTTGCTCGGAAGATTGTTTTTGCGAGTAGAGGTGAGACTTGAGACTTTTTTAAAGTTTTCGTTCAGAAACATTGGATCTATTGAGATTTACCAATATTCTCAGTACGCAACAAATATACCTAAGAGAAGAAAGAGTAATATTTCTCCAAGATCTGCTAAGGTAAGGGCAATGCCCTCCTAGCGGAAAAGCGAATCTCAAGAACAACAAGAACAACAATTACAGTTAGACGCTGTGAGACACGGATTTTAACGTGCTTCAGAAACCCCTGAGGAGCGTCAGGCGCAATATTAAAATACTTATGTATTTTCGTCATGCCTCTTACTTCTGCTTTATTTCATTTAACAATTCGAATAAGGTATCTCTATTGGTACTGCAAAAAAATCTCGTTCTAAGTCACTTAAGAGAAAATAAGCTCGAAGTTTATGGCAATCTTCCCCACACCCCCCTCGTGAACCTGGGATACTTTCTTTAGTTTTACTGTTAAAAAAACAATATCAGTTAAATAGCTTAATAATATGTATCATCAAGCGACAAAACGGGCAATTTCCACTAACAATAAGTAAAAACATTAGATGAGAAATGAGAATTCAGATTATTTTCCGTATTAGTAGAAGTACTGTATTATTTCTTTCTTTTACCTCTCCCGTTGATAAGCACCGGGCATTTCCGTTAGTAACTAATATTTCAGCTCATTACAGTCAAATTAACAATGAATTGCATAAACCATTGCATAATAAATTCATAAAGTCAGAATATATCATTAAAGTTTTTTTATTAATTAATTAATTAATCAAAAAACATTAATGATGGGATGATAATTGATGAGATTAAAAAATTAAATTTTATATCGTTTTAAACTTAATCATTAATAATTATTAATGATTAAGTTTAAAATTATATTAAAAAACAACAATCGAAGAAATATAAGAAAAATGCTTTTTTGTAGACATTAAAAATGGTTCATAATGAGGCTCTAAGCAATGAAAAAGACCTAAAAACTTAAAAGACTTAAAAGATTTCAATGTGGAAACATTTTTGATCTCATATGTGAGAGTTTACGGGAGATAAGACCCTGCAACCTGGAATGATTTTCGAAAGCAAGTTCTGCGATGAGCGGGTTAGTAAATGAAATTTACATCCGTTCTCGCGGTGATATCAGTGGTTTTTGGCATAGTTATGAATATAATATGCATGTACAGGGGGGGCCTGAGGGGGGCGTGGTTCTGCCATGTTGCCACTTTGTCATAAATTCCGGACTTAGAAATTTTCAGCAGTACTATTTTTTTGAACAAAACTGTACTTTAAAAAGGAATAATGCTGAAAGGAATTCAGCTAGGAAACTTTTCCGTCCTTCTCTAGTAGTCAGCCATCCGATTTCCAGAAGTTATGGCGAAGAAAAAAAAAGGGAGAGAGAGGGAGAGAGAGTGTGAGAATGGCGGTCGGAATGGAAAGGCAATGTAGAATGAAAGAGAAACGGAGGGAGGATTTGGAGTGGAGGTGGCGGGAACAGGATGTTTAGAGGAAGCGAAGGGGAGAGAACTGGGTGGAGTTAGCACCCCTGTGGGGGTATAGGGTAGGGGAGAGAGGAAAGAAGTTGCTTTAGACCAGGAGGGTGAGTGAAAGAAGTCGATGGGAGAGAGCTTGGGACGTATGTACAACCGTTGGGGGGAGGTAGGACGCGAGCAGGTCCGTTCGATATAGCGATGTATCGCATTGCGATATAGTTGTGTATCGCATTGGAATGTAGTTTTGTATCGCATTTCAATATTAGCTAATGTTGCCTTGTGATATTGCCGATTCATCGCCTTCCGATTACGTCAATATATCGAATTTTCATATCAGCGATACATCGGATTACGGCATTCAAAGACATATCGCATTGTCACACTGTGTGACTGGGCTACGCAATATACTGAAAGGTTTGGCATTTAGGGAGGCGACCAAGATGGATGACTCTGAGACATTACGCAGGTGCGATCTTGCGATATATCATCCGCGTTATCCGAAATACTTGACACATCATATTGCAATATTGAGCGACTGGACTATGCGATACATAGCTTCGTAAGTTATTTGGATGGCTGCAGACGTGGTAGTTGTGGGTTAAAAGAACACACCAATGTGAATTACTGCGATGTTCGGCATTCGTGTTACATATCACCTTGATAAGCAGAGCCACCAGACTATGCTATAGAGAGGTTGGTCAGATATTTGGGGAGGCGATCGAAAACTGAGGTCATCCAATGACTTAAAGGACAGGTCGGATGGTGGTCGAATAATATTTTTTTTGGGGAAGATGGAGTGAAACCCGGGGAAACAGTTCAACGTCCCATCAGATGGGATAGGTCCCACTAGAATCAATATAGTATGCAAATACCTATTAAAAGAGTCATATTTGCCTTTTTTTGGTGTCCCGTTTGGATGGGGCGCTGAAGACCGTAAGAGGAATGGAAAGGCAAAGGCAATCGGGTAAGCAAGGAAGAGGAAGGAAAAGAATAGGCTTCATGGACGGGACGAAGAGGTAGGATCAATGCTGAGATAAAGAGAGAAATCCTTCAAGGAGATAATATAGAGGACTTGTGACAATATAAAGGATTTATACTCTCTTTCATTTAAACCTATCTAAACCGGTGGATTGCCCCAATCAATCAATTGAAAGCTTCATGGATGGGATGAAAGAGGTAGGATGTATACCGAGATGAATAAATAAATTATTATTATTATTAAGAATTCCACCGGTTAAGCTGGGTCGAAATAGAAGTAAAAATCCACAGGGTTTTTGCATATGCAGGGCCCTATCAACTGATAATATTCCTTTCTTCATCTCAGCTACGCCTTACCCTTCTTCATCCCGTCCAGGAAACCAATTCTCTTTCTTCCCCTTCCACGCTTTTCCAACACCCATCCCTCTATCAAAGACATTAGCAACCCTTCGCCCCACATAACCTTTTCCAACCACCTACTCTGCCTCCTCCCAATCTTCTCCAGTAGTTTCCGTTTCTCCCCCACCATACCAAGCACTTCCTCGTTTGTCCTCCTTTCCGTCCACCGCAGCAGAGTTCGGAAAAACATACCCCGAGTCGTAAATGATGAGTGTAGGTATTCCATCTAAACCTACCTTTAACTAATTTTGAGGATACCGGGACTAGCCACGGTCGTTAACTTTACGGAGTCACCCGCAAGTGCACATAAGTGCGATAATCCACAAGGGAAAAATCATTCGCCTTGACCAGGATTCGAACCCGGATCCCTCGATTTCGCACCGAGTGCTTTTAACCAGTTAAGCTACCGAGGCGTCCTTCTCCCCTGTGGATTATTTGGTGGCTTTATAGGAGCATGATGGTCAGAACTGCTTGACAGATGATGTCATTAGCAGTCCAAGTCGTGCGCTAAGCGCCACAATCCGCGAGGATAAAGCCATATATAGTACACATTGAGGTGTTCGCTCTTTGACTAATTTTGAGGGTACCTGGACTAGCCACGGTAGTTACCTTTACGGAGTCACCCCAAGTGCACATAAGTGCGATATTCCACAGAGGAAAAGCACTCGGCGCTGTGGTTAAAGCACTCGGCGCGAAATCGAGGGATCCGGGTTCGAATCCCGGTCAAGGCGAATAATTTTTCCTCTGTGGAATATCACACCTACCTTTAACTGTCAATGAACTGTAATAATTTTATTTTGCTCTCCGGACGGCTTTAACGGCCCATCACCCCTTACCGATAAGTCAACTTGTCTTGTCATCAGGTTTCCCAGGGGCCGAACCAACAGAACTTGCCATAAACACCCACTTCTGGGATGGTTAAAACTTACCCAGGTGGGACTCGAACATGCGATCCCAGAATTAGCAGGCAAGGTCTTAAACCCGCCGTTACCGGGGCCGGGAAATATTAATAAAAAAAGATGTGGCTGTCGCGGCATGGCCGACAGATGTCAAGCACAAAGTATGGATATGGCTGACAGTGGGGATGACATAGTATTATATGTATATTATATATAACGCCCTACCCCCGTAATACCTGTTATAATGGGAAAAATGGTTGTCATAACGTATCCCATACCTCCCAGACCCCTGTAAAGTAGCTATCCGCCCACCCCCAAAACTACGACCTTAATCCGCCACTGTATGGATAAGGCTGGCAGTGGGGAGTACATAGTATTCTACATAAACAAACATAATTAATTAGATGAATATTTCTATAAATATGAATATGAAAATTATATTTATACATTACGGATAATTACATGAAATACACATAGACTTCAAATATTCACATGAAATTACATTAGGTATATCCCTCTAGTGACAGTACTGGAAATTAATTCGAAGCACTTGTATGTATAATAATACGCAATTACTATCCGTCCGGGAGTCGGGTGTCGCGTGATGCTAGGCTTTCTCGAGATTACCACCCTATCCATAAGAAGTGTTCCACATCAACAATACAGATTTATGACTACGGCCGTCTTTCCAAACATCGACCATCCTGGGACGCCGTAAATCATTGAAAGTCAAGGAATATTGAAGAAATAGCTGCGCTGAAATACGAGAGTTAGAAAAAATTTAGTTGAAGTTAGTCTTAAAAATCGCGTTTGTCTAAAATATCGCAATACGATACTGAACATCGAATATCGCACCACCCTCGAAACGAGGGGGTGGGGGGGTACCGTGGCTTGGATGGGTGACGCGTTGACGAGATAGGTATGGGTGAGCGGGTCGCGTAGCCGGGGGGGTGGGTGGGGATGAGAAGTTGGGTAGGGGTAGAGGTTGGGGTTTATATAGGAAACGAGGCGAGATAGCGAGGAAGATGGCCTCTCTGGATGCTGGTTAACAAAAGATAAGGGGCGGTGTAAAAGAGGGGGAAGGTGCGAAGAGGGGGAGGGGAGGTTCCCAGGGTTTCGCGGAGAGAGGGGTGGGACTTAAAAATCAATTGGACCCTTGGAAAGTGTACGCGGGAGAGAGATGAGAAGGGAGGGGAGTTGAAGGGAGAGGGTTTTTTTTCGCGCGGGGGTTTTTGGGTGGAAGCGCGGAAAAAACCCCGAGGTCGTGGGGGGGATGGGTCTGCTGTGATATAAGCGGGGGTCGCATTCCAGAGGTTGTACGGGAGCGTTGGACTACACTGGAGGGGAGGGCATTGAAAGGGGCCTGAGAGTGGCATATATTGGGTGCGGGGTATGCTACGAGAACGGAGATACAGCGACGTATTGAACATGGTTCTCATGACACTTCCCATGTTATACCGCCCGAATAATGCTCATATTTTAACGCAAACACTGCTATTACGAAGGTTTTCGCGACGTTCTGCTTGATGATCTAAAAAGGGGGGGTTCTATACCAGGGCTAAAAAGCTCGTTTCAGACGTTGATCTTTCTCAGTAGTGGCTTAACCGCGTTAACTGACGATTCGCAGTACTTTTTACTCTACAGATGAAGAATCGTTTGTTGTGATGAATGGAATAATTGTCTCATGAGGACATTGAGGTTTTTTTATAAACAATAATAAAATAATAGCGAAACTTCCCATTTTTTGTAATATTCCGAGGGGCGTTGCGAATCTTTCTTCTTCTTCTTCCTTCCATAGGTACAGTGGGCAGATGGCCTCTTCTTCTTTCTTCGTCCCTTCACCTTTAATTCTTGCTCGGCGCTAAGGTTATCACACCATCTTTTTTTGGTCTCACTACACTTCTTTTTTCCAAAGGTAACTTATCCCGAGCTATCTTCATCATTCCTTCTTCGGCCATGCGATTTATATGTTCATTCCATTAGAGCTTTCTTTTTAAGGTCCACACGTTCATGTTTTCTTTTTAAGAATTTTTGCTTGTATTTTCATTTCGTTCTCTGCCCAGTCAGCTTTTACCGGGGATTTTCCGACGTACTTTCATCTCACCAGTCTCCAGTAGCCTTCTAATTATTACTTTGTCTGGTCGAGTCTCGGCCATATATGTCATTACCGTTCTTATAGTACCTTACGTACCTTTATAAACTCTAGATTTTGTATAATTATATCCCAATACATCAGTTCTAGCGTATAGCTTCGAGTTTCTCGTAAACACCGCTGCTCGTGAACGAATCCTAAGGACAATAAAAGGCTAGCACAGCTATTGGGGCGATAGGCGGATGATTGACATTTGAATGCGGATGCTGCAATGCATTGGATAATGTGTCACATCGAGCAGGGTTCTGACGACACCATTAGTGGGTACTATTGAAGAAATCGGTGCGTATACTTGACGAGGATCACCCTACGTTTCGTGGAAGTTGCCTGCCACCATTTCAAGGGAATAAGATTTCTTATATTTCCCCGAAAAGTTGCCGGTCAAGGGCCCGATACGTTAGACAAACCTCATTAAGCCAAACGCGGCGATTACCCGAATGATACTCATATCACAACCAGCAGCGAAAACGTCAACGAAGAATGGTGCTCATGGTATGGCATCATTATGTCATATCGCAAAAATCGTGTTTTAAGTAAAAAAAATAATGCCGCGCTTATGATGGTTAAGGGTAGGGAGGCTAGCGAATGGGAAGCAGGGGTTCAGGGCTTTTCGCAGGGTTATGGAGGTTTCGCGGAAAAAAGCAGCGCCAGTGGGGTGCGATATACGCAGGGGTCGCATTGTGAGGGCCCCGCGGGCATCTGACTATACAAAGGGTTTGCGCTGGCCGGAGGATGTTAAAGGGGCAGGGAGTGGCATAAAGGATACTGGTACGCCACGACACCAGGAATACTGCGCCGTATTGAAAATGGTGTTCGTGGCATTCACACCGCCATACTGAGCAGATAATTTTCAAAATACAGAGTAAATCCAGAGTAAGGCTGGATAAGGAAGTAAGAGGGAGCGACACATTGGATTAAGGTGCGACAACACCAAGAGCACTAAGACTTAGCTAACATGTTGCTCACGAGGTATGGAACTGCAATGTCATATCGTGCGAATACCATTCAAAATACAAATCCAATTATTCGCTTCGTACAGAACTACAAACTACAAGACAGGAAGGAAAAATCTTATTGGATACGGATGCTGAAACACTGGGAAACATGGCAAACATGATATTTTCAAAGTCATGTAGCACGAGTATTGTTTAAAATACTCGCGCACAGTTTTTACTCTCCTCCATTTAAATCTACCTTAAACGGCAGATTACCTACCCTAATTAATTAATTCCTATTAAAAAATAATTAGCTCTTAAAAACCATGAAATATTCCCAACTTCCATAATGCATCAAAATAATATGCTGCAAATAAAAAACCTATAGAGGTAGGGTGATCAAGCGCTGATCACAACAAGAGGCTGTTTTTCAGTTACACCCAACATGCTTAATACAGGGTGGGATCAAAAAGTAGTAGGACTGAATTTCTGTAGCGCGAACCGAGCGGTGGAGGGGGGTCGGACCACCTGGGCGTGGTATTGGGGAGCCTTCCAAAGAGACCGATATTTTTTCCAGTCGCCTGCGGGCAAGCGGAGAGTAAGGACTTCGATTTCCGTGAACCTCTGTCAAGAAGTGTCGTCGCGATCCGCGTGCGTCCGCGTCCTCCGCGCGCCGCACGCCGGACTACTACTTCATTCCTCGGCTCAAGCGGGACCTCAAGGGAAACCGATACAGCTCCGTAGAAGACGTCAAAGGGGCCGTGATGGCATCTCTGAAGGGGATCCCGGAAAGCGAGTTCCAGAAGGTGTACGCCCAGTGGGAATCACGTTATACGCGTTGTGTCGAAGCACAAGGGTGCTATTTCGAGGACTACTAAGGATTTATACTGATTAGTTCAATAAAAAAATTAAATTAATTCAGCCCTACTACTTTTTGATCACACCCTGTATATGCTTCCATGACGCTTTTGCTGATAAGCCATCACCCAAAGCGAGGTAGACCACGTAAGGACTGCCCGTGCGTGACGCTCAGCTATGCCAAGTCGCGTGATTAATGCTCAAAGCACAAAGTAAAGCGACATGAACTAACAACTCACCAAATTCCTCCACGGCCTTGGAAGAGAGACACTAAAGACTTAACGGCAGCATGCCAGACACAAAATTAACATGAACAATTCATATCATTCGAGCTTAGGTCCCACGCAGAGGGTGTAATCCCAACCCACCAATACCTTCGCAAGCCTCGCAAAAAGCAACAAAACAAGAGAGATGGTCAGTGCAGCGTCATAGGTTAAACATTTCGTTTTTCCAACGCAACAACGACCACATCCATTAAAGCGAAGCAGTGATTAATCGTAAGAGATTTGTCACTACCATTCATTTTTCTTGCCGATTAATTTTCCGTTTTTAGTTTGTATGGAATAAACGCACCATGCCAACTCGCGGCTGCTATGAAGATATTTACGCAAAAATACTTCGTAAAAAGTCAACAACTTCGTTTAAAATACGAGTTGGTTCCACCCTCAAATGATTTAAATGTCCTAAAATCCAAACTCTGGCTGAGTGTAGAACAACGGGTCCGCTTTTTTATTAAAAAAATAGCAATTCCTACGTATACACGCTATTTTTTCGCAAATTGAAACTAAATTTGCTCTATCACAAATGCGATAAAAGGCTAAACGAGGAAAAATATATTTTTTCGGTATAAAATAGTTACCATTTCCGCAAGTGACTACCCATAAAGTTTATAAGCAGTGGATTCTCTCAAATAACTGAAAGGTAGTAACATAAAGGCACCGCGCGAGTTTTTATTCAATTACTGCTATTATAATTGAAGCCGCGAAAAGGCATTGATTCAATAGAAATGGCGCTGCCGTCGGCTTCTATGGCTGGATAAAGTGTTCATTAAAATATAACCGTCGTATTATTTGCACGTATTTTACCTTAATTTTTTAATTATTGCTAATGGAATGTCACTATTGTAAGCATTGTTTTTTTAAATACCAACGATGAGGTGGAATACAGCCTTTCTTTTGACTAGCACAGTCGCAGCGAAACCTCATTAAAACCGCAAATGACCTCAGTAGTCGGTCGCCTCCCCAAAACAACCAGATGACCAAAATAGAGCAGTGAAGACAATGACCCGATTGAATAAAACAGCGGACACTCGATTATTGAAGCGCTTGCAATGAAACGATCTCGACGCCCATCACAAACCGCACGGCCCGAAGACGATCAATTTGCACGCCTACGAAAAGGGCGGGGAAGGTCCCCGGGGGGGGGGGGGGGGGCAGGGAGGAGAGTAGGATTTGGGCCGGGATATGAGGAGGAGGAACGCCGCCGCGGGAGAGGCCGAAAGGGGAAATGGGAATAAATTCTGCCGAGTTCTCCCGGAGAGTTGTGATCGGCAAATCCGCGGTATCCCAGCTACGAGTGGCACGTGCTGGGGCGAAATTCCGGGCACGACTCCCCCTCCTCTCACCCCCCCCCTGTAGCCCTCCCTCCCTTTAACCGTATTCAACCATATAGGAAAAGAGAAAAGGAAAAGAAAGACAGAAAATGGAAGTAAAGAACTGGAGAAAAAAAGCTCGAAATAGACAGTTTACCGGAAAAATTGACGTCAAGGCCAGATTTGTCAGTTTTAAAGAGAAGTGCTTTTTCACCAAGATCCGCCTCCGTAAGTTTTTCCGGGAAACAATTTTGCATTCCCCCCCCCAAATCGCTCCGGGAGAAATGTTACGTTCCGTAGGCGTATCTCCTCGATGATTTTGTCTCATTCCGTAAAACCGAGCGACACGGACACTCTGCGAAGTGCCAACGAGTAACATAAAGAGGCGATGGTTATCCGAAGGTGCCTTTTGAAAAGCAACAATTTAGCTTCACCCTCCATTGGGGAAAGGTAGGGACGTTTTGAAATTAATTTTTCCGCGGTTGAAAATTTAGGTAGGTACATCAAAGGCCGGTTTTTTTTAGTATGCATACACGCAAAAACATTCGGGAAGGTTTGCTGGATAAAGAAAGGAACGGAAACTAATTAAATATTTTAAGCGAATGAATATGAACACATTTCCAAGAAGACAGAGGCCAGCTCTTCTCTGGAAATGTTCAAAAAGATATTCAGATCACAGCCAAAAATAAGTTACCCTAAATAAATATTTAAAGTTAACTCATCATCATTCTTTTCTACATACAACGTGGTCTCTAAAGAGTTTCTTCGAAACTCATTTCCGCCTCGGTATTTCCGTTCTTTTCACTTTTATAATTTTCGACGTGATATTATTTTGAAGCAGGCCTGAGGAATATTTACCAATTAATCCTACCATGATGATGGCATTGAAAACGCTCTTAACGCAATAGACGCGATGACATTAAAGGCAAACTTATACGCAAGTGATAATGAGGTCATGAATTCCACAATCACGTTGATTATCTTACAAGTATGCACACCTAAAGAGTACATTTTGCGGAATAAATAACTTGTCGTAAAGTCAAGCAAGGCAATTTTGAGATTAATTTAGAGAGTAAATGACTTCTTCGTTGATATTGCATCAAGCCCGTTTGAAATTCTACACTAAGAAAGATTCATTTAAGATTTCTTATTTTCCACGCAAGGTAAGCAAACTTGAAAACCATAGATAATAGCAATATTTATAACGATAACACTTCGTCAAATTCAGCGCGCTACCACTCAAGGAGTTTCATTCGTTTTAATGGCTTCATTTCACTCAGTGCAAAATTGGACTAAACATTTTGAATAGAAAATAACGTTAACTGTTTAATTATTTGATTTTGTTTACACATTTGACGTGCTATCTTAAAACGAAAAATCTAGTCACTTGAAGAAGTTAAGTGATCATAACCATAATAATCAGTTCAAAGTGTCAAAAATGTCACTTTTTCCCGTATTTAAACTAAAGAATAGATACTGAATCAATTTCTAGGGGGATATTACTTAAAAATCACCCTTGTCACAAACGGATTTCACCACTGCCTGGAAGGAACCTTAACTCGCAAAAAAAACTATTTCTCCTATTTGAAACCCTGAGCGAACTTAGGGTGGACCCTTCGGGGGGCCGAAAAACTTCTCCGGTAAAAGTCGTTAGCGATCACCACCCCGGGCGCCAGAAAAGAACGGCTCCTTATACAAGTTGGGAACGGTGAAACTGTCAATAGTCCCTCTATATATAGCCGGATGCCGCCCTACAGCTAATTTTTCAACCATCCCTTTTTTATAATTTTATAAAAGTGGGGAGGGTTGTAAATTAATCCCATTTTTAAAGGATATAAATAACCCAAATTATTTTTCTTCGTTGACAAAGACTAGGCGATTCTTTAAGAGTGTATTCCGAAAATAAATAGGCCAATAAGGAGACAAAGTTTCAATTATTTAGAAATATTTTTCTTTCTCCAAATGCATGCTTTTGTTTGTGACATTATCTTTGTACTTTTTATTTTATATTTTTTTTATTTATACTATTATTATAATTTAATATAAAACAACCCCCCTGCCATCTACCATCTCCCACCACTTCAGACCACACGAGGGGAGAAGGGATTGGAAAGAGGGCATCAATCATTCAGCCCAGAGGAAGGTATTGGTAAAGAGTCAAACTTCCGTTGGGACAACAAACGTCCGTAAGTATCGATACATCTACATCTACGAAATACCGTGCATACCACTACCAGGGAGTGTGGCACGGGGTGATTCCACACCAGGCGTACAGTGCTCCTCCCAATTTAAATCAGAACCTCGCACGCTCACCCGCCCACTACAAGGCTAGGACTAGAAAGCAGTCAGGAGAACAATACAAGACCCAACCAGAGACCAACTGACAACTACGTTGACAAACGTGCAGAGAACGGGTTAAAATACTACTACTAACTAGTAATACTAATTCTTTTAATGCATGGACACTACACTATATTAGTTCGTCCAGAAAATAAAACCATTTGGATTTTTTCAATCAAGATCCACATCTACTTAATATACCATCCAAGTCAACTCAATGGTGTGTGGCAGGGGGTGAGTTATCACCAACATGCACTTTCAATATATGCTAATAAAAAGTTGATGAAACTAATAATATTAATGCACTAGCAAAAACCTGCAAAAAATTGTCAAGGGTTGTAATTTCACGAACATGCACTACACTATAGGTATGCTACCAATTTTAGAGAAATTATTAAGCACTAATATATTTTACTACAGCATAATTGCACCGAAATGGAAGAGTTATACAGGAAACATGCAAGATGTGCTGTTAGTACGGCGATGACTACAGATGAGGCGATAGTACCTAATAGTGGTAAGCCAATAAACAGAAGTATAACATATAGCCTACCAAGAAACATTCAGTCTCGTCTTCATACCTCGACAAGAGTTCGGGAGGCCGCGCCGCCGAATATTTAAAAAACATTCGTGTGAGTTTCTTTTTTTGTGTGTGCCTATTTTTTAGCTTGTAACGCTTGAGACGTCTTAGTTGTTATATATTTTCACCACGTGTGATTCTTCATTGTACAAGTAGCACATATACTTCCCCAAACCCAATTTGGATCAATTTAAAAGATCTCTTTAGCATATGCTATCCGACATTATAAAAAAGGAAAGGAATTTTCATAAATTTATGTTTTTGCTAAAAAATAGTTGTTTTCTCAGACAGACCTTAAATATTTTTAGATAAAACTTATTTTTAAAAATTATCCAACGTGTAGGAAGACTTTTGCAATTTTTTTTGTTATTTTCCTAATTTCCGTAATGTTGACAGCGCATTGTTTATATAATTAATAACATAGCCTTAACATAGGTTCAATCCTTAAATGTTGTACAACAAGTTTCCAATTATTGTATTTGTAATGTATTTGGTTATTATGAAGGAAGTAATAAACTTTATCATGTCATTATGGGCGTAAACATTATTTACCATCCATGCAGACATTAAAAAATAAATTAAACAAACGTCCGAATGTGTCGATAGACCCCGGGGAAGGCAGTTTGAGTGAAGCAGTAGGGGAGGGGGTACAATCGGAATCCCAAAGCCTCTTCCCTTCTCTTACAATTTCTCTCTCACTCTCTCTCTGACCGCTACACAATAAACACGTTCCCCGATGAAGCGGCACGACGGCGGCGGTGGGTGCGTTTGCTTTCGGCGTCAAACACGCTGCTTTTAATTGGGTCGGCCTCCCCACGTTTCGGGACCGGTGAAACCCTTCCATTTCCGGGGGACGTGAATATATAATCCGCGCCGAAATCATTCAATCCCACGCCTGCACCCGGCGGCGTATCCGCGAGCCCGAAGGATTTCGTGCCCACGGGCAAGCAGAACCTAACGCGGCGAGGACGGAGGTTTAGCGTCGGAAAAATATTGCTTTTTTCACTACTCTGAAAAGCCATGTTGAACACACGAATATTTCAATAATTCCCGGCAATTCTTGTAATCGCTATGACTGCGAGAACTGCCCTCAATGGGTTTATCAAAAAATACAGAATAACGAAAGGTAAAGAAAAAATAACAGACGAAGCGAAGTTGGTACGCTAAATAGCAGAAAATGCTTAATCAATACAAGGCTGAACCTTATTCGTATATGCCGACAAATTAGAGCAAGAAAGTAATTACGTTTATCAATGCTCCGAAGAGAAATAAAGGACATCTTTTTCAACTATCCTCAAGAATTACAACGATTATTATCCATAATTTTCCATAGTGCAATATCCAGATAGAGCATAAAGAAATGAAAAGTATAAGGTACCAAAACCCTAGAAAAACTGACAATACGGAGCTAATACGTTAGTCATCAGGAAATAGACAAGGGACTTCTTAAAATAGGGAATTCTTATAATTATAATTGATTCAATGATTGTCCTCGATGGATTCACAAGGTCAGAAAAAAATACAAAGCGAAGTTGATGGGATAACTGTCAGGAAATTGGCTCAAATGTAGCAACCTTATTCTTAACATGTAGAGCATATTTACCGATAATTTTGATAAAAATTTGAGAGGGACCGAAATATACCATCCAAATACGAAAAACCTCTGCAATTCTTACAAAATTGGGATAAAACCGGAGCGAGTAAAGCAATTATACTAGAAACTAGGATAGTACGTTACAATAAAATGGGCAACGTAGATAAGACATTAAAAGGAGAATAGAAATAGCGAAAGACAAGTTCTGCAGTAGGAAGGACCTGATGACGGGAACCTTGAGTAAGAACGCAAAAAAAAAATATTGGCTATGAGTTTACAATGCAGTGTAGCGTTTCAGGGAGCAGAAACTTGAACTCAGAATGCAGAGGACGAGAGTAGACTGCACGTGTTTGATATGCGTGTGCGGAGAAGAATGGAGAAGGTGCAATGGAACATTATTCAGGAACTATACATGAGCCATCGTCTGGTTTTACAATTCACGTCGAAAACAATACCTTTCATGTTCTTCTAAAGGATTGACACGAATACTCCACGCCCCGTATCTTGAAAGACACTCACCTGCAATAGACCAGAAAAAAGATTGTTACAAGGGAAACCTCTAACATGAATTAATATTGCAACAAACGTTGTACACACCCATTTAGCCGCGCTACTAAATAACCTCGCATTATACATGCAACGTTAATTATTAATTCTTGAAAGATAACAATGGCAACGATAATGGTGTTGGTCAATGAAATCAACGTGATAAATTGCATTAAAGATATTCCTTCATGATTGGCCTCCATGACTGTAATACATTAACCGTTTGAGTGTATGTGGTCACACAGTGAAGCCACAAATTAATTCAAATTTCCTGCCAACGGAGCTGTGGTAATATCACGAAACTATCGTTTGCCTCTATTAAGCTATTGCCAACTTACTTTCAAAAATTGTTTTTTTCTCAAATTTTATTTCTTTTTCAAGTTATGCTTCTCATTATTGGATTAATCTCCCAAGACCCATATGTATTTAAGTTCCGCAAAGAGTGAATTTCATCATAGTATTGCAATCCTAGGATTGGTGTATTGCAGCCCTCCATTTCGCCCTATCCCATGCCAGTTCCTTTACTTCCCTATGGTTCTTCTTCCCCGTATCCCTCTTGACTTGCCCCAAGTACTTGTCTCTTGGTCTTCCTCTTGGGACTTTCCCTTCAATTTTTCCCTCCATTATGCTTCCTATGTAATCGTTGTATCTCATTACATGGCCAACCCACCGTGTTCTTCTTTAGCGTATGGTGCTCCACAGTGTCCCTTCTTCTCCAATTCTTCTGTATACCTCCTCGTTTCTCACCCTATTCGTCCATTTGATCTTCAGCATCCTCCTCCAGCACCAGGTTAAGGCCAAGGATGAATTTCACGAGAAGGTATTGGTTTAAGCATGCCAGAATGCATCAAGTTACATCCTTGCCGTATTAAGAAATATATTTTCAACCCTCGATGAACGACAATTTTGCTAGAAGATTTCAGATTTGAGTCGAAACTATTTTCTACGGACGGTTAGCGAGTCATCCAATAAGAGCTTTCAACCGTGCGTTCGACAGTAAGTCCACGAAGGCGCGGTTACGAAAAATAAAGGCGCAATGGAAAGGTGGCTCTTATTTCCTTTTTATCGTTGGAGAACATTTTTGGCAGACCATCTACCTATCTAGGACATACTAGACCTAGATGTCAGCCTCGGTGGCGGCGGGGCAACATATTCGCCTGCTAAAACAAAGGTCGCGGGTTCGAATCCCGCCTGGGGAGGATTTTTCACTTCCCAGGACATGGTTGATTGTGCTTGTCCACTGTTGATTTTTACTACCCCGATGTAAAGACCAACACAAGTGCTGTTTTCAGTGGAAATTAAATAATAATAAAAAAATACCCAACAAGCCACCTCATGGGTGTGTGGTGGATAGTGATTCCATACCAGACATCCACTAACCGGCAAACACACTGCCTCGCTGTTAACAGCTATTTTAATAAATATACTTTTTAGTATATAAACTTAAGTGATTTAATTTGAAAGTTTCTTTATTTTTTGAGGATACATACAATTTTGCTTACACATCCTTCATTGTCCTTTTTGAAGTTTTTCATTTTACACACATAAAAGTTGTAGAATTTTACATTGGGTACGGTTTTGTATAGGTTTTTTTACACACGTTTCATATTTCAAAAAATAATCACAATTAGGAATTCGGAAATGAGTAAAAGCACATTTTTACATTTAGATACCCCATTACTAGGTTAAAAATGTTCGCATTATAACAATTAGCTTTCATTTCATATTTGCATATATGTAGATAGTTTTAAAATGTATCATACATCATAGGTTTTTTTTTACACGTTTCGTATAGCAAAAGTATCAAAATTTAGATTTTGGAAATAAATTATAGCAACTCATTATCTTATTAATTAGTTATTGTTCGTATTATTACTGCAGTTATCTACCATTTTCATATTTGCAGATACTTTTAAAAGTTTCCGTATTTTCATAAATTCACATTTACAAAGACAAAGACGCGGACTTTATGCCACACTTAAGACACACTTAAGTGATTGACCATGTAACATAGTTTCTGCGTCCCCTTACGCCATTCAAAGACCCGTGGAAGTACATTATCAAGGTCAACCTTACTTAAATACGCCGCCATACGATTCCTAGGAATTGTAGTTGAAAACCCCATCTTGAAGGAGTGCCAATTTTATAAAGTTGTCTCTTCTTAGCAATGGTAGAGCATGCGTCACGATGCCTTATCTATTGCAGTGCAATAAACTAAAACACCACAGAATGAGTTTTCTCTAGAAACGATATTTGGCAGCCTATATTTGAAAGAACAGAATCATTATAAGCTTTGATTTATTTCCTACAAAAAGAGCATTTTCAAGAAAGGCAGTTGAAAACTTTATCCTTGAAAAGATGCCAAACGTTAAATCTTCTCTAATAAAAAATAGCTAAAGTTGAGTCACGATATTATCCCTTGAGTAGTACGATTTACTTGAACGCCACAATATCGATCAGTTTTGGATACGATACTTGGCAGACCATCTGCGGATGAACAGTAGCACTGCTATTTGAAGCACGAAATTAAAAACCTTAGTGGTGACCGTTTGCCAAGCAATAATCCTCATCTCCTCACATAAATAAATGATAACGGAGTCAAGATGCTTTGTCTACTTAAAGCGGCGCCTGATACAAGAACCTGAAACAACTGAAGGCACGATATTACGAAGATCACCTCCTGAAGAGCAGTGGCAGTACTACAACAGCGGAAGCCGGAGGTTTAAAATCAGAGGGATACCAAACCTCAAGATTTGTCATCCCGAAAATAAAACTGCATTAATCGAGCCATGGCATACCACCTAGACAGGACGTAACAGAATCAATGAGCGCATTAGAAGATTCTTCTCGCCAAACAAAATAAATATCTTGTTCGCCTCCATTTTCTCCCCCTCCCACAGAAAGTTGGGAGGAAGTGCAATTCCCCCGAGGAGATCCAGGTCAAATAAAAAGGAAGAAGTCGCCGCCTTGAAAGGGACTGAAAAACCTCCCAAAACGTTCGGGTTCCACTGGTTCCCGCCCGCACGAGACTCGATAAAAGTACACGAGAACCAAATCCCTCCAGTAGTATGTTGTGTGTGTGTGTCGAGTCTTCCTTCTCTCTCTCTCACTCACTAACTCCTTGCTAGGTCCTCCGCTGCACATAAAAGGGCCGCCCCTGGGTCGGGTCGTCCAATCCCCACGAATCGAACCACCTCTACATACAGCTTCTCCCTCCTCGTCCCGCCCCCACCCCAAACTGCCCGCCTTCCTCTCTGGGGGAAGCCTCCAAGGACCACGACCTCCTGTCGCCCCCCACACAAAAGAGACGCCTGCTCCCCGGACCCCCATCCACTCCGCGTTGCACGTCCCTCCTGTGAAGACCACCTCCCTCCCTCTCTCTCTCCCGCTCCCTTGACCGCACCCAGCGCCTCCCTGGATCCTCTTCCGGGCTGGCTCGCCTCCGACTGAACCCAGACATCACCTGACCCCACCACGAATAATCAAATGATCCCTTGAAATGCATACTAACGGATTGTACTTGAGAGATTAGTGACCTCAATGCCAGTAAGCCAAAAAATAAAGGTAGCTTATATTTACGATTTAAGTTTTTCCCGGCGAATAATATTTAGGTATTCTTCTCGGGCTTTGCACCAGGTAATTGGCTTCATATTGGCCGACGTTTCGGAAAACGACTTGTTTTCCATTTTCAAGGCGTGTTGCTCTCTCTGAGTAGGAGTTGCCCGGGGGAGCCACCTGAAAAACCATTGGCCAAAGCTTTTATCCCTTATGTTTCAACCATACCAGGCAAGATCCACCGCATTATACGACGGTATAACATACAAACTATCCACCTACCACCACCTAAATTAAGGCACCGACTGGTGAAGGCGAAGGATCCTATCGGCTTGAAGACACCAGGAGTTTAACAGAATCCATGCGAGTGCGGAAAAATATATGCGGGGGAGACAGGCCGAACGGTTGAGACGAGGCTGAGAGAGCACCGAAGGCATTTTAGATTACCGCAACCAGAGAAGTCGGCAATGGCGGAGCATAGCATCAATCAAGATCATGCCATTCGATGGGGAGATGCAATACTTAGCAATACTTGGGCACCAATAATAAATTGCATGAAAAACATAAGGAAATAACAGAAGAGATTTCAAAGGAACATCAGCCAATCAGACTACACCCGCTTAATTGTTGGACTCGTCAAACGGTCAATTCAGTTCAGTGTAAAATCCTACATAGAGAGAATAACACGCCTTGAAAATGGAAAACAAGTCGTTTTCCGAAACGTCGGCCAATATGAAGCCAATTACCTGGTGCAGAGTCCGAGAAGAATACCTAAGTAGTTTATATTTCTTCTTAAATATCCTTTGATAATTATTGAAAAAAAAGTTTTCATAATAGTGAGGAAGAGAGTAAAGGGCCTGAGACGCACCAGAGTGAAGTGTATTTTTTTGTGGAAAATTATCCGCCTAACATGGACTATCGCGCACAACTCCTGATCCTGATGATGATTCAGTGTAAGTGAAACATTTCGACTCGATAAATAAAATGCTTCCAGTGGAATTGTGCAAAGGATTTATTCATTTTCCTAATCTTACATTCACGATAGTAGTACATCATAAAATCAAACAACTCTATATTAAGAAGATACATAAGCAATTTTTCTTTAAATGTATGCATAGAACCCGTTTTCTTCAGGTTTTGGGGCAAAGTGTTCCATAGTTCGGAAGCGGTAATTAAGAATTATATAAGATAAATATTTATTCGGGGAATCGGGTAGTGTAAAAAACATAAGTCCGTGCGAGATGTTTTCTGGATGATTTTAGACCTAAATGTAAACATAATTATAAAAGAGGTTTTTGAAAGCCTTAACTGGATGTAGCCTAGAGAAAAACTACAATTCGAAAATTATGCGCGGAATATAGTCCGTGGGCAAATAAGAAGTTTTTCATTTAAAAAGGAAATTTGAACTACCGTTTTATTTAATGATGTCCAAGAGGGAAAAATCCTTCTCTCCCTTGAACTCAACCAGCTTCCCCCCCAGGCTCTTAGCCCCGGCTTATTTCCGCTGACCCTCAACCTCACCCGCTCCCCCTAATCAAAAGGCCCCCAATTATATGCATACACATGCATATACATATACTTCGTACCGGACCATGCTTCGCCTTAATGTTTCGCGTATGCACTCGGGCATATGCAAGCACGCTTACGGTCAATGGAGCGTAATCCGCAATCTAAACGCAAATACATCCCATCCCCCGCATGCGATCCGCGACGAAACCAAACTACCGGCATTAGCGAGGCAAAGTAAGTTGTTTCTCATTTCGGCGGCGGGGACAGAAACAGTGTCTCTCCTCGTTAGCCGCGCTTATAAGTCCAAACCCAGCTCGTTCTGGACTAACCTTGTAAACATCATGACTATGCAACTAGAGCCCTCCCTGGGTTATGTTTCAAAACAGCAGTTTGCCAAGCTGCTAGTCACCCCTCCAGTGAGGTGACATGGATTCACATCACCAGAGGGCGTCGAAGAGAAAGGTAACTTGAGAAGGATGAGAGTCACCAAATTACAAATTCCTTTTAAATTTATATATTTATTTTCAAGTAATGAAATGGACATTGGAAGTCAGGGCATAAAGCGAAGGATTTCTTTAGCAAGGGAAGTTTTCATGAAAAGCATGGCTTAGATGACGGGAAATTAGGAGGAGGACATCAACTAAAGATAAGTTTCCAGATTATACGTAAAAGAGTAGATGGCGTCTCTGACACACGAAAGTGAAGCCTGCTTTTTCGCGTTCAATAAGCAACCTAGCACGACTATCGCGCGAACATAGTCATTAATTTTAACAAATAATGCAGTGCTTATTTGTAAATTATTCCCAGCATGCATTTTTCTCAATAAATCGCTACAGTACCGCAGCAATTTCACTTATGACTACATTTTTGGCACATTATCTGCACAAATGATCCATTCAGTATGACCGATTGCGCATTTGAACGGCTTAAATATTCCCCTATGCTATATGGACCTTATAATAACATTCATTCTCTTCTTTAATTTATAGTTTCAACCCTGATGTGGAACGTAGTATCGTACAATTCTGTAGAATGGTCGATAAGTAAGAAATACAAGAGGAGATTTAAGGCTTTTGAGATGTGAGTGTGGATAAGAATGGTATAATTTAAGCTGCGATAGGGAGGAAAACAAATGATGAGGCACTGGATATGGTAGAAGAAAAAAAAGGAGGCAGATTAGCGAAACTCGAAGGAGACTTCACAAGTTGATGGAGGACGCATTGAGTGATAACAAAACGCTGAAATGGTTGATAAAGGGAAGAATGTTCGGTAAGCGTGGGTGAGGAGTGGGAAGGAGAGAAATTCCGTACGATCCGGAAAGAGGAAAAAGATGCGAAGGAATAATCCCAAGAGGGATCCAACTTCAATCATAAAAATAGAGATTATGTAAGGAAACGTATAAGGAAAACCTCGAGCTCGGGGAAAATAAAAGTAGGGCTGTTCCAGGACAGATCAGCCATCCTTTGCTAGAGAAACAATGGTAACGACGGCAATATGAGGATTAGTTGCTGACGAGTGCTTTTCTTGGAACTAGTTTCCTAAAGAATTAAATTTAACTCCCATAAATTTTGCATTAAAGGAACTCTGAACGAAATAAGAAATGGTAGACGATATTAGGAATTTAAGAGAGATCTAATGACGGGAAATCCACAGGAGGGAAAGCGAGACGATGTACCAGAATTGGGAAAGTTAAGATAAGAACTGTCCTAAAACCTACCAATCTGCTGGTAGAATACTCAAATGAATATGAATATCTATTCCATGGTCCATCCAGATTTTGTCCAATAGAATAAATAAACCATCTCAAGTTTATACAGAAATGTACCTCACTGTTTTCAATGGCTATGCTGAAACTGTCTCTTTAAAAAAATGAATCCTTATGATAAGCCCCTCCCTTGATATTCGCGTGAGATAGGAGGCCCTTTCCGACACCCTTTCTCGCAACTGGGTCCCAAAAAGGGTTCTGATATGGCTGGCACACGAAGCAAAGAGAGGAGTTTTATACATTCGGTATTCTACCAATTGATGGTAGGTCTTTGGGCGGATTTAAGTTCCATTTTACGCTGTCACATAAAATTCGAGGGAAAGAAGCTACACGATCACCGACGGATATTCTCCATGACGATAGTCTTTAACAAATTGTAGGCACTTATATGCCACCCTTTCTTAATAAATTCCCCCCACCTTATCCCCCATTTTCCCCAGCCTATATGTAAAAATTCTCCCGGCCGTAACTTCCTTCAGCACACCATCATTTTCTGGGTCTCTCTCCCCGACCCAACCTTTACGACACCTCTTTATTTTTCCCCACTAGGCCTCAGCCAAATCCAACGCTTTTCATTTGTCTTCCTGTCCGACTGGCTCACTCCGTCCATCTTTCCTGAGAGACAATTTGAGTTAAGCTGCGATATGACATTCTGCTTTCTCCTTCCTTTAAAACCTATCTCCCAAAAAGGTTTTTTATACACGTATACATTCTCACAAAAAGCAAAAAGCGAAGATAGCGTGAGTGCAGTTTAATCACCGAAGAAAACTGACACGGAAATCGTGTCAGGGACACTCAAAATATAAGCGGTGTTATTCCACGGATGCGTGATAAAAGAGACGGCCTTAGTTCGCAGATAAAAGGCGACGTGGCGCTCCAATAGCGGTAGCTCGTAGCAGAGTCGCCCGGGTTCAAATACGGGTTCATTGCCAGAGCACATCAACCGAAGTGCTGGAAACCTTAATGTCTCCACAGTGCCACAAGAACTTCGAGGTAAGCGACGGAAAAACGGGGGTATCTAGTCAAAACAGTGCAAGTAATTTTAATGGGAAAAGAAAGCGAAATAACAGAAAACAAGGAATAACTTAATACTTTCAACACCGATTAGTTCTATTAAGGATCTGACCAAGATATCTACAGAAAAGTTTAGACATTTCAGCACTTAAAAATCATTGAAAAGTGCTAACAGCACTCAGATTCCTTTGTGTTTTAATTACCCCTTATTGTATCTTTTAGGATTTTACCCTCAAGATATATTTATATAATTAAGGCTTAAGATGATTTTATGTTAAAGTGGCAATATGTCACTTCTAATATGTCACTTCTATGTAAATCATAAATTTTTGTAAAAATTCAGGAAAGAATCATAATTTTTCGTTCATAAACCAACATAAAAATTGTACAAAATGTCATTTTTGTATGTGGGGCTTAAAGTGTACAATATTTTACCAGAAAAAAACTTAAAAAAGGTAAATAACAGTGGGATCCTCAAATAATTATCAAAGAATGGCTGCTTAATCAGCAAAGTATTGAAATTGACATGAATTTGGAATGCATATTTATTTCAACTTATCATTACTCTGCATTATTCTGATTTATTACGGCGATGGTTTTTTTAAATGGTTAATGGAGGCTCAACTCACATAGCAGATACCTTGGAATTCACCTAAAACTTCCTAATACATGTAGGTATGCATTTATAAATTGATGGAGTCACTATGTGTGCCGCGGTGATAAAGAGCACATAAAAGGACACACACATTTGCATTTTCCGAATTTTCGACCCGGATCGTGTCAAAGAAGAAGAGCTGAACGCAAGTGAAAACTAGTTACGTTTGGATCTTCCTTGACGAAGGCCAGGTTTGTACTGGACGAAAATTTTGATAATTTATACCCGTAGAGTGTCCTAATTTGCGTTATTTTCACCACCACCACACCTAAAGGCTCCATTTATTTACTTTACCGTGGTCTGCTATGCTTCCGCGAACTACCGGTTAAAGTTAGATTTTGATGAAAATCAGGAAATCCTCCAAATTTTTTATACGTGTTGGGCCCTATCTACCCCCTAGTATTTATAATATAATATAATAATTTAATATATTTATATATCCGTGGAATCAACATTACAAGCATATTTTACATTTCAAATAAATAAGGATAAAATAGGAATCCCTTTTAGGCATTGCCTGCATTGGGATACCTCAAGACAAATTACAATACGAATAATTGAAAAAAATAAGTAAACTGAGACCAGATACGAAACATAAATAAATGCATGAAAAAATAACAATTTGTTGTTTAATCTCAACCTGTCGTGCATATAAAATATAGTGAATATTAAAAGTACTATTAACAAAAAAATAAAATTGGATTTTCTACATTAAGTAACCATTTTTTTACTCTTTTCAAACTTTGAACCTCTTATCCTATCTGACAATCTAGGAAATAATTTTGGCTCTACATAGATAAATGAGCGTTGGAACAGGGCCAAATTTGGCTCGGGCAAAATATACATTTTTGTAGATCTTAAGTTGTATACATTGGTTTTTGGTTCTTCTTTAGGTTTATTATTCTACTTCTGAGGTAGAACAATTTCAATACTTTGTAAACGTAAAGATGATTCATATGTACAATCATATTTTTTTAATTTTGTCATATTTGGAAGCAATAAACATATTATGATATTATTATTGTAACAGTAATTTTCAAGGCGCCGTACTTTGCAGGGGGTTGTATACACCTTGGGAGTTAAAACTTGGTCGGAACAATATTTAGAACAAATCCCGGCGTGAAAAGTACCCAGTTGTTCCTTCATTATGGACCGTATCCACAAAGTGAGGCCTTCGCCAGTGCAATATATATTTACACAGTGAAATTTGATAGAGGATAGTACTCGAATATCCTACCCACCATTCGCTACGGAAAAGTTTTATGTGCATTAGTTTACGAGGATGCGAATAATAAATGAAAACATCAAAGGTGCAAATTAATATGCATCCCTATCTGCAATATAAGTCGAAACCAAAGTACAAAATTGAGCTTCCAGAACTTCCATACCACGAACCTCAACTGGCGAAGAAATTTACAAAGGGTATCTCGCACATGGGCATATCTTGTGTTCCACCTTATTAAATAGGCATCCATGCAGTAACGAGAGGGAGCAGTAAGGGCCGCGCTAAGGGCATCTGAGCAATATAAATTTCACGATGAGTCTCAAAAAAGGTTCTTGGCAAATTCGAGGACTTCAAACTTACACAGTAGGAAGAATAAAATAAAAAATCTAGTGAATGGAAAGACGCCGAAGTTTAGGCAGTTTCATTGAAATCGCTGTTTTTCTTAGCCCTCTTGCTTGAAAACACCCAATGGTCGATTTGACTGCAGACACATATTTTTTAACGTGATTCCTGAAAGGGTTTCTATACGATATATATTCCTCTAGGTCAGAATTTCCCGACCTGCACCACGCGCATCTTGTGAGTTCGTGCTTGGAAGAATGGTGCGCACGTGGAAAAGTCTTGAATACCGGCGGATTTAAGGTTGAAATAGCTCTAGAAAAGTAACTAATAAATATTTTTGCACAAATAGGGGCACAAATTTTTTTAATGGATGATTTTGGAGTACGCAAATTTAAAAACATATGGGAACCTATTCACTAAATAAATCTTATGCCTTCCCCACTGGAAAATTTTATCTTATTCACAACAAATGTCCAGAACAAATTCTGAGGATATTTTACGACACTTTTGTTCATTCCTAGTTACACTATGGTATAATTGTGAGGGGAGGAGCCATTATAACTCGGTAAAACCTGTTTTTCTGCAAAAAAAAGGATCATTAAATATATTGTTAAGATGAATCATAACGAAATTTACTTTATTCACAGAACCAAGGTTCCCACTGAGGCACTTGAATGTTTATGAAGTGCTGAGGCTTTACTATTGGAGGAGTGGGAACAAAATCCCCGTGGCGAGCAAGCCTTTCTTGGGCAGCCTACGAGGAGAATTAGTACATTTATCCAAATCCCCATGACGAAGTTGCGTCAAAATTGTTGAATTTTCTACCCACTATCTGCAAAAAGGCATTTAAGGCTACTTCTTTCTTTAAAAGTGTGACAGATTGGCTGTTAACTTGTATGAGTGTGCACGACATACTTCGCAAATATGAACCTAATCAATTTATTGGTATTTTTTTATTTATATATACTGTCAATTTTGTCATGTCCCAATGCATGAGTACATTTTATTCATGGTAACCTCACTACAGGTAAATATAACAAGTAACAGGTAAATATAGAAGTTATAAAACTTAATAGTATTATTGTTATCATATAATCATCGCGAGAGCACTACGCAAAACTAACTTGAGCAATAATTGACGCAGAGAAAATCAGTTCATTGCATCTTCGGTAAAACACTAAATCACGACTTCTTTATGAGTAGGAAAAATATATATATATACGTGTATTATCGTGAAAGAAGTTGAAAAGGCATTTCTAGAATGGTAAACCTGAGTAAAAAACGGTTCATCTAAACCCTAACCCCTTAAACCCGCTGAATACCACTAATAATAATGATACACAGTCCAACCCCACTGTAGATACGGCACGGAATGCGATCGACTTTAACTTGCACCACGGGGAAAAGATCATTTCGAAGGAATTTCTTAAAAAATATTTTAAAAATCGAAAATAACACGAACCAGAAAAAACAGGATCATAAAACTCGACCGAGTGACTATCCCGAGAGTACCGCAATTTCTAGGTTAACGACTTTTTTTATTTATTTTTTTTTCTTTTTTAGCCTAACCCTGCGCCCATATTCTCCCACACTCCCCACTTCGATGAACTCAACTCCTCTGGGGCGGGGTCGGACTCAGGGCATGTGTGTGTGAGTGTGTGTAGCTGGAGCCCGAGTTTTTCCAGCAGCGCTTCCAGGGACCAGCATATCCAGCCAGTCCCGGAATGGGTCGCCGGGTCTGTGGAAAAAGCCACCGAAAGGCGAGAGAAAGGGAAAACGGTTGGCGGAGGAGAGAAAGGAAAAAATAATCGTCTGACGCAATAAAGGCGGGAGATAAACGTAGCGGAAGGGGAGAAAAAAAGGGGTGAAAGCAATGAAAACAGACGGGAAGGGAATAAAACGCCTCCTATGGGTAGGATCGTAAAGCGAGCATCCACACGGAGAGGAGTCCTCATCTCCCGGGTTGAGGCACAGAGGCGTGGGTGGTATTCGGGTCACGTGGGAGCAGAGAGAGAGGCGAAGAGGCACTACTCCCCTCGTCGGATAGTGTTCACGAGGGTCGGGCGCGGCTGCCGCCCGGTCGCCAAAAGGGGCGACCCTGAACGTCTGACTGGGAGCACGCGTGTTGTAGATGGACCACTCGCCATCGTCCCCCATGCGATGCTGTTTGGAGACATTCAAGCGGATGCGTCACGACTTAGGAATGCGCGCGCATTTTAGATTTGGACACATCAAGCTGGTTGCGGTGGACGGGAAGGAAGACAAACGAGGAAACGTCCTCTATGTCATTCAATAAATCTTGTGAAACATTTCGTAATCTCACCTTTTTAATGACTCTTTGCAGGAAGGCGAGAGATCCATTTCGCTCTCTTAATGATCGGCTCACAATCGGCCAAGGTCCGATGTTGGCTCCATTTCACGTTCCTAACGACAAGTGAGATGGAACTAATGAAATTCGGAGCCAATTGAAACGCATCAAGAGTCGAAAGATACGTATCGAGAGTCGAAAGAGCGGATGAATCACATAAATAGACCGGCAATTCACCACTTGAGAGCCGAAGATGGTCACGCCGCCTGGGTGGCGGAATTAAACTACGAAAAATGACGTAATTTTCCGTATTTTACGACGTATTCTGACTTAAGTGAGATTACAAAATAACCCCCACGACTCATTGACTTTTAGCAGCAATATTAGTAATGCTTGAATGTGGCAGAAGCGTGGACTCTAGGAGAGGAAGACGAGAAATGGCTAAAGGCGTTGTAGATGTGGGTGTGGAGGAGAGGATTGAGGGGGTACGGTGGACAGAAAGGAAGACAAACGAAGTAGTGCTTGGTACGGTTGATGAGGAAAGGAAGCTTCTGGATGAGGCAAGAAGGGGGCGAAGCAGGTGGTTGGAGGAGGTAATGAGGGGCGAATGGTTGCTGATTGCTGTGACAAAGGGGAGCATGTTGGGAGAGCGGGGAAGGGGAAGGAAGAGAATAAGTTTAATGGACGGGATAAAGAAGGGAAAGACATAAGTTGAGATGAGGAAAGGAATATTATACTTAGATAGGGCCCGGCGCGTGTAAAAATCTACTCACTTCCATTTAGACCTACCGTAACGGGAACATTACCTTAATAAAATAATAAGATAAAAATACATACAGCTGCTATTACCCATATTCGTGAAGTACAACAATGCTATGTTGAGGCACAGAGTATTCTTTACCGTGTGAAAAGAGACCTTTCTTGAGTGTTTTCCTTCCCTTGGATTACAACCTTGACGTGTTGGAAGGGCTTGCGCGTTCCAATGACTCATAGAGTTGGACTGATGGCAGCAATAATAATAAAGGGTCGAAGGGTAGTTCGCGTAATGGAGTCACGTTAAAAATAACGTCGGGAATGGCAATGGGAATCCCCCAATCAGCTATCAAATTACCAGAAAATGTAAGTCAAACACAGATAACTGAACCCTGGCAACTACGGGACTAGGCCCACAAGGGCGGGTGTCGTGCCCGAAGGTGGGGGGAGGCAAGACACCCGCCTTATTGATGTCTTATCCGTGGTCGTCATCTCACGAAATCCTCAACGCAACAGCGTTGACAGCGAGAAACAAAATCACGCAGGTCTACCCAATCGGGGAGAGCTGTTCGTGAAAATGTTAAGGAGCCATAGAAGGAAGGAAGATCATAAACGATGCATCATCTTAAAATGAACAATAAACAACATGCAATGTTCTGTATAGCAAGAATGATTACCGTGAGGCCATTGCTTGCATCATGGTTTTCATAAAATTTTAGAATGAACCCGGGCAAAGCTGGAGGAACTCGGCTAGTCTTGAACAGGCAAAAGCAACATTATCAAGTTGGGTGATAATTAAAACGTCAGCAACAAAGGCCGTAAGAAGGCAATGGTATCCCTAAAACCGGAAATGTGGGGTGTTTTTTTCCTTCCGTCGAGAAAATTCCTGTTGGGAACGTAGACGACACGAGGAAGGATCACCACGGAATACGGAAGACGTACGACAACAATGGCAACGAGATGATGGACGAGGATGATGGAGTCAACAGCGAGGGTAATATGAAGATGGGAGGGGTGGAGGAAGGACGGGGTAAAAAGGAAAAGGTTACCCTGGATGAGAACCCTGAGAGGACGCGACTGGAGAAAGAGAGAAACAGAAATAGAGAGAGAGAGGAAGAAAATTAAATTTAGGCCCATAACGCCGCGCACGCACAACCGCCATCTTCATTCATTTTAAGGAAACAATATGACTGGTTCCATTGTGGATCCCCAGAAAAGGGAAACACACCCTTTTAAGATGACGAGGAGGAAGAAAAGGCTGAGGACTAAGAGAGAGGTTGGGGGGGAGGTGGAGAGGGAGAGGGCAAGGAGAACTAGAGACCCTTTATTTCCTTCTTAGCATGCAAGCCAGAGAGACGACACAACGCTCGAACAAAAGGTGGGAGAGAAAATTTTCGCAGCCGTGGAAATCGACCCGGTGGGAGCAGGAGAAAAATTCCTACACACTCGCATTATACCTTTCTCTTAAAAATAAAATGTATATCTCATAACAGACGCGACGCGGATAGGGAAAGGTGTGGTAAACGAGCGACAGTAAGAAAGACAGCAAGAGAATGTTGCAGACGATAACAAAAAGAGAGAAAAGGAGAATGTGCTTGATGTCTGCCGGAAATTGGGTTTAATTCAGATTTCACCTTCGTGAGAGTCAAGACGAAGGCAACGGGGGGGTCATTTCCGCTGTACATTAAAGCTCCTTCTTTGCATAAAATTTTGAAAATGTACCCACAAGAGCCACCTAAGCCTATATTAAAAAGCGACGTCTTTCCAAAGGTGAACTTCAAAGGGACTTCATACAACGCATCGACTTCCTAATTCCTGAAATAGGTGAAAATTCATGGATCGGATTAAATATACGGTTTAAAAGAATGCTAGAAATCTTGATCACGACTTAACTGGAGCAATTTCAAAGCAAGAAGTACCCATAGATTCACTGAGCATAATATTCAAACAAGAGTAATTTTTCGTCCACATAAATCCATTGTTTTACTGCAAATAATTACTAAATTGATCGATGTCCCACTAATCCTGCTCTGGTTCAGGAGTTTCTCACGTTCAAGTCAGTCGTTAAAAGTACTCAAGATTCGGATTACCTATAGCATCATTAATTTAACTCATTTATTAACTATAGTCCGTCCAAGATAATAGCGCAGTTGACAGTTAAAAATCCAGCCAATCAGTAAACGCGTCAAATGCCGTTAGGGGAAGGGAATCACGAAACCGAAGAATCTATGATAATGACCTTTCTTTAAAACATACGTTGAAATGTAAGTGGAAAAAAATACATCCAAATGCAGGCCACAGCTTCATTAAATTGCCACATGGTAAAGAGTTTACATGGGAAATTTATCAGACTCCGCATCTCTTCGAAGAGGACTCCTTGGGAGAGTTTTTATAGGTCCAGAAGACAACAGCGGCTTCTCCTGCGCTCCTATCGCCCATCACTTATGCATGTACCGAGGTGACGGTAAAAGATAGCACGGACGATGCAGGCGTGCCAACTTTAAAATTCAAATGAGAACGCATCGGGAACCGAACCTACGACATTTATACCGCATAAGGACCACACGAGAGCAAACAACGAGGTCCGACCACGGCTATCCAAACACACCGAGGAAGAAACAGGACCCTCTACAAACGCCACGCCCAGTGAAGAGCAAAAAGAACGTTCATTGTTATCACTAGACATCATATTTCTTTCGAAAAACATGTGTTTCAGTCAAAAAATAAACATATTATTCCACTTTTTTCACTGTAGGTAAATACTGAACTGTTTTATTTTACAAGAATCGACCAAAGAACCAGCATTCCCCCATCAAAAACAAAAAAGCAATATTTTTACCAAATACAGTCTCACAACTTATTTTACACTCAACGATTATCATCGCATGAACAAGTGATGACCGAAAGAATATCTCCGCGAAAATACGGAAAATTTGTTGCATTGCGGTTTCTGCCCCGGAACATCTCATCAGCCATAATACACCATCGGCCACGCACCATCGATATTTCTTCGGAAAAAAGCGACTCATTTTGCTGCACCATCATCTGGGTACTCACATTAAGAGATATTAATCAGCACTTGTGCATTTTGCACTTTATTCAGCGCATAGGAGAGTTGCGAAGAATATAATTATACATTGATTTGGTTGGATGGTTTACTTGGGGAAGCGAACAAAAACTGATGTCATTTTCTCTAATTCAGGACAGGTGACTGACTACGCTGGAATGGGAAGGTGTTTTGGGGTATGAAGGGAAGGATGGAGAGAAAATTGGCGTCGGCGTTATCTTATTGTTAACAAAAGGTGCCAAGGGGACCATGGTTTAACGTTCAATTCGACGGACAAAGTATTGTACTTGAAGGGAATACTTGACCACTTAAAAATCTTCACCGCCACCGAGATTCGAACCCCTAGCCACCACAACAATCCCATACCCAATTTTATTTAGTATAAATTTGATTTTCATTATCATTTGAAAACAAACGCTGTTTATAATTTCAAGAAAAGCATTTATACGTGGAATTTGACTGAAAAACGCTCGACGCCATGGTACTGCTCACACAAGGTTAGACGCAGTGACGTAGTTCGGATTACATCGAACTATGACTATAAATTGTGTATTTTATACTTTTGTGGTATTTGGATACAACAGCAATGAGAGTAAACATATGAGGGAAGAGTATTCTTTATAGAAATCCCACTCGTACATCTACACGGGCTAAGCGAGTCCAGATTTGCCGGAGAAAAGACAAATTTAACGCTGATAAACTTTCATTTGTAAATAAATTGTTGCTAGGGTTATTTGCGATGTAAACAAGATTGCATTCCCAAACTACACATTTACTAATTACAACTGATAAAATACATTGCATTTCAGGTACATACTTATAGGGCGCAAATATCAACTTGAATCCATCTTGTCATAGTTAAAAACTAAATTATTTCGCGATTATAAATCGCGAGCTTTCATCCATTCTAATCTAAATCATCTTATGCTAATTCTCGAGTCGTCTGCTGCTCATGTCATCCCGATGGCATCATGCGCAGAACGGACTTATTTTGGTCACGGGAACGTCCTACCTTCTACTAGTAGTACAGTGCTCTATGCGCTAGTCACGAGTCACGCCCTGTGGCGGATACATATGGGGGGCGCGGGGGCCGCCCACATTGCCGCCCGCCGCCGCCCCCGCCAGTCAGCCCGCACGCTATTCGTTCGTGTCTTTCGTCAGTCGACTCTGAGTCGAGTTATCGAGTAGTTGTATTTTCTTATGTAGCACGCGCGCGCGTACGCGTCATCGTATTTTATACGTTTCTGTCTGGCATTTGTTCGAGAAAAGTCGCGAATATTCTACTGTTTGTATTTGTTCTCACTCC